>KZ308299.1:844856-871617 GCA_000376725.2 Ladona fulva | reverse complement strand
AACAGGAGTGACAGACATCATAGATAAGGTAAGATCACTGAAATGGATGTGGGCAGGCCATGTTGCAAGGAGAAACGACAACCGATGGACATCAGCAGTGCTGAACTGGATACCAAGAGACGTGAAGAGACCAAGAAGAAGACCAAGGGACCGATGGAACAGAGACATAATTCAGTATTTAGGGGTAACATGCCAACGAGAGGCTCAGAATAGAGATAATTGGAAAGCGCTTGGAGAGGCCTACATTCGACGTCGGATTGAAAATGGCTGATGATGATGATGATATATATATTAATATACCATAAATAATTGTTACTTGTGTTTTCTGACCAATGTAAGCTGGGGAACAAAGTCATGAAACACTGATTTTTCGAAGTAATTCAAAATAATTTGTATCTGCAAATCAGGAAATGTATGGTTTTTGGAATTTAATTTTAAGGGGCAGCAAATTACATTTGCACCCGGGTGGCAGATAGGCTGGGCATGGCTCTGCCCATGGCTGTTTATCAAAGATGGGATACATACGATTAACCATGTAAGTTTGTAAAATTTTATATTAATTAGATCTTACTTTATTCTCATTCACTCCCAAACCAACAAAACAATCTTTTATCAGCTAGATTTCAGTAAATTAAGTCAAATATACAGCTTATTTTCAATTGGAAGAATATTTATAGGTAACAGTATTTTCATTAAATATTTATCAAGAAAAATTAAAGGTTTATGAACAATATAGCGATGAAAATTGCCATATATTCTATATAGTACATGTATGTAATAAACTTTATGCTTATAATTTCTAAAAATCCATACCAGCACCTA
The DNA here is from genome assembly GCA_000376725.2 of Ladona fulva. Lineage (NCBI taxonomy): Eukaryota > Metazoa > Arthropoda > Insecta > Odonata > Libellulidae > Ladona > Ladona fulva. The sequence goes on along the minus strand of KZ308299.1, from coordinate 870,795 downwards.
TGAAATCCAGGACATGCCAAACAGCATTTTTGGGTAATAATGGAATTTTTCACTAATCAATTCATAAACACTAGTATTATTTAATTATTTATTATTATTATAAGAAAAATACTCTCTAGTTGAACAGAGTACAGAGGATATGAAAACAATCGGTATTTTTGAGAAATGTTTTACCAACATTAGTAACTTCAATGTATCTATTACAAAAATAACATAATAATGGCTTATTAAGGATACTCCAAAAATGGTGGATATTTTTGCAACAAACATAAATAAGAAATATGCAAGATTTTCACAAGTTATAAATATTACTTTGAAGTCCAGCATCAAAGCTATCAATAAAACAAAAAACTCATGACTTAAAGATAACAACTGCTAAAAGCAGTCACTACAAACGTATTTGCACTGTATTGGTTTACTCATGAATAACTTTAATAGGATTTTGTTCATTCCTGTGTTAATAGAACAATTTTAGTATTAAAGTTAACTAAGATAGCACCTATGAAAGTTATATGTAGAATTATTATAATACTTCCAATTAGATGTGCTGGTAACTATCTCCACAGTAAAAGAATAAATACATGATTACATAGTTTAAGTACGATTCCTTCTAAAGAGAATCAAAAATGTATCTACACAACACTTTGAGATTTACAAATAGTTGGATGTTGTTAAGAGCAAACTACAATCTAATACTTTTTGATGCCATAAAAATAAATATCACAATATGGTCAAGTGCTGATAATGTGATTACACATTCTTTAAGTTTAGTCAGCACTTTCATCATAAACGTCATCTAAAAAATACATGTTTATTAGGACAGGTTTTCTAAATGCATCATCACTACATGTTTGACATAAATCAGTGAAAGGAAACATAAAACCCAATCGTAAAATGTTATTCATCTATAAAAAGAGGAACACAAATGCACAATAAAGCATTTTTATCACTTGAAATAAATGGTAACATATAATGAATGTTTATTTAAGATCAAATGCACTGACTAATGATTGAATGAAAATTATTATCAACACCCGTTTTCAAAAGTTTCACTAAGTGAAAATACTGTCAGTAAGTCCCATTGAGCTATTCACACTGCTCCACCTGCAAGAGTAATAAGTGTTAGAATTTTTAAAAATAAAATACCTACAAAATATGATTATTCCTTACAAGGATGATAGATAAAGTTGAAGATTTTTAGGTAAAAAACTCTCAACCTTTGCAAGAATAATTTATGTAAAGCATACATAAACCTTAGATTTTAATGAATGGTGAGTTATTTTTCAAATTAAAAGAATATCTAAGAGAATCAGGATGGCATGGAAAGAACAATAAACCACACAACTTATACACTGTACCTGAAATGGAAGCTTTATATCTTCTGGATTGGACGGAGCTTAAACGGGGATAACAACATGCACTGCTACCAATTAGAGTCCTCCTGTGAGACTTCTTGCCTTGTGCAATCACCTCTTCCTCCCCAACTCCATTTGCATCCTTCTGTTCATTAGCAAATCTTATAAATACCTGAAATGAAAGACATCATAAAATATTTAATAAACAGTAGTCTAAGTAATGACAACAAAAATCTTTCTTAGAGATTTCAATTTCTAAACAGTCACAGTGTCTGTCCGTGGACTCAAAGTTACCCAAAAATCTGGCATCCCTTGAACAGGATGAGAATTGATTATAGAGGCTAAATTTTAAAAGCTAGAAATTGAACTTTAAAATTATAATGTAAACTCCTAATGATGATCAAAGTTGACAAGTATTCAAGTATCCAAAGATAATAAATGCATGTTCTAAGCAAAATGTGGTGAAATTACACAAAACTCTCAATAACCATGGATTAAAAATTGATTCATGAGGATTAGGATGTCCATGATATGCAATAGAAAATAAAACAGCATTCATTTTGCTGAGCTAATTCTGAACAGTTAAGAATTTTCCAGAAATCATTGGATGCAATAAAAAACTACATTTAATTTGTCTACAATGCATCAGTTGTGTTTATGATTTTTTAATACCTAATAATTTCAACCAGGAAGTTTCAAAAGTAGAGCAAAAATGAGACATATCTTCACCAAATACATTCATATGTAAATAAAAAGCCTCCCATATTCTCACTGGTGACATGGAAATTTCCTACAAGAATTTCAATTGCAAACCCTGCAAGAATTTTATTTGCTGACCTCTTCCAACGTCGTCTGCATGATGGAGTAGTCCTCTACAAGGCCTTCTTCTCTAGCATCCTCCATTGCACGGAACACAGCAGAGAGTCTTATAGGTGTCATGGATTCATCTTGTGCATCTGAACCTTGAGAAGCAGTACATGTACCTCTAGGCAATTGAAAGCGTAGGCGATTGTGGTGAGCCTCTCGGATAATTGCTCCAGGAGGCAATCTTGCAGAGAGCTGCTCAGCCACTGACTCTGCTCCTTGCTCACCCTTGCAGTGAACAATCAATGTGTAACCACTACCAAACCTAGAGGGGGTAAGGTGAAATAATTATACATGAATGAATAACATGAACTTTGGTGTTTACTGCCTTTACACCAACATAACTTTGGTGTTTACACACCCTGTCACATGCCGGAAGGCTGATTGCAGGGTATTTATGTAGATGTAGATGAGATAGATAGTGATAATAATAGATAGTATAGTAAGTAAGATAATATTTTTATAAATATAGTTATACTCTGTCTGAATTTAGGCAAACAACAAGTACTACAGAAATAGGTACACAAAATTAATGTAGTAATGAAGTAAGTGCACATTATTACTTTCAATGAAAGGGAAAATGTTTTGCAGAAGACACGTTGACACATTTTTCTTATGGTTAGAACTTGACATTTCCAGGAAATAAAAGAGAGATATAAATACCAGATAAAAGTAAATAAGAGACTAAGAAAAGTATAGAAAAATTAGATAAAATTTAAAATAGTGCATCTTTCAAAGACTAGTTTATTAATTAGGTGATTATTTTTTTCTACTGAGATAACTGAAGAGATTCTTACTTGTCCTTTAGATGTTGTACACTTCCAAGGCACCTAAAACGCCCATTGACCATAATTGTCAGGCGTGAGCATAAGGCCTCACATTCTTCCATTGAATGAGATGTCAGAACAACTGAACGACCTTTGCCTTCACCTTTGTTCCCCTCTTTCTCTCGGACCACAGAGAGAATGCAAGCCCACAGGAACCTTCTGGCACCCACATCCATCCCACTAGTGGGCTCATCCTGAAAATATCGAAATTATCACATCATATGTAATATCAATGCGTTGAGTAAAACAAATTTGGAAAAGTAGGCAAGACAATTGATAAAAATGAATGAGCAATAATATAAAATCTCACCAGAAAAACTAGAGGAGGATCACCAACTAAGGCTATGGCAGTTGAGAGTTTGCGTTTGTTTCCCCCAGAAAAGGTCCCTGACAATCGATCAGCATAACGGCCAAGGCCTAATTTCTTTAGACCATCATCCACCAACTGAAAAATAAACTCTTTCCTTTCATACAAAATTTCAATGAAACGGTCCATAAATAAGAAAACTAGTACAACTAAGTCATTCAACAGATTACCTATGCCACTTCCAAGAAAGGCAAAGGAAGGTTCATCTGCATTTATTTACTTAGCACATATTAGTTTCGAATTTTTTGATTTGAGAAACTTCAGTTAACTAAACATCTTTGATGAAAGACTTGGTAACATACTGATTAATTACAGGTGTTTCAGAATATAAATTTATAAATCTTGTCTTTGAGTAATAAAACTATATCTGTTATCAATTGCTACAGTAAAGGGTAGTGGATTCAAAGCCATCACCACAATATCTTGACTATTAGATATACCCAAGTTTTGGAAGTCATTTATGGGTAAAAATAATAATGTGATTGTGAGATGTACTCTTTTCACAGGTAGAAGTCTCTCTACATAGGTTACTCCCTTTGATCATGAAAGCATTTCCAAACAGTGTGGAAGAGAGGCAGCATGGTAGTTCAGTGGTTAGAATATCTGCCTGGGAAGTGGGAGACCTGGGTTAAAGTTCCAGTCATGTTGCTATTTTTCACACCTATTATTCCTCAGGATATAGCTACATGGCTATTCTATGCTTTGTTACTCATATTTCCCTAATCCTAGTTATGCAATAGTTAAAATAACATTTTTCTGTGATATCTGCATCAATATGTTGACATATGCTTCCAGTACGTGGACAATGACAGGCCGAGAAGAGAGTAGAATCCAAGCAATGGAAATGAAATTCTTAAGGAGCAGTCGAGGAAAAACAAGGAGAAACAAGAGCAGGAACAAAAGAATCAGAGAAATGTTGGGTATAGAAAGGCTCCAAATACAGATTGAGAGAATGAGATTGAAATGGTTTGGCCATATGAAGAGAATGGATGAATGGCAACTTCCAAGAAGGATATCTGANAACATAAAGCATAATTAATAATAATAACTTAATATATACCTGTAAAACACATATAATAAAACATATCATAGTAATGTAATCTGATGTATAACTTTAGAAGGGCTCCCGGATAGCCAAGTGGGCAACGCGTTCGACTTTGTCGAAAGCGGTCCCGGGTTCAATTCCTGGTGGCGGCCTACATGCAAAATGACCAAAGCAGTCGAGGCACTTTTAACAATACTACTACTACTACTATAACTTTAGAAGTTACAGGTTATGAATAAATATCAATTATTAATTCTGGAATTTATAAATTCATAACAATTGAATCAACATCATTCTTCTCTTAGGTCATATTTCCCAGAGTAATGGACCATGGGGAGCACCACTAAGAGATGCCAACGGAGAAAGAGTAGAGAGATATTTCATGGCAACTCGACCATTCCTTTTCTTCGTAATAGACACCAGTACTGGAGTTTCTCTCATGGCAGGGAAAGTCACAGACCCCACAAGCACTAAAAATTCCTAACTAGGAAGAATTTAATGTGTGGCTGTAAATATGTATTATTACACTAGATTTTTTACTTCTACTCTTTTAGAGACCTTTTGAAGAACCAAGGGTAACTAATAATTTGAATGGTGAAAGTAGAAGCTAATGACCCTGTCTGTTCAAAACATCAACAAATGGAGGAGAAAGTGAAGGGTGGAAAACAAGAAAGGAAGTTATATGCCCTGTTTACCTCCATGTCATTTATACATCATGATAGATTGTAATTACGCTAGACTCGTACTGCCACCCAAACCCCTACCAACCCATATTTCTTGACTCACCCAGACTGAAGTATCATTCCTGTGATAAGCTATTAGCGTTTGATTTCACTCTACTAGATTGAATTTTGGAACGATAAAGTATATTTTAGCATCTATGTAAATTTTCTTTATTCCTTTTAAGATGAATTTGTAAATTATTACGAGGATTGGCCACATATTATGGCTACATAGCAATAAAACCTTTTTAATATGATTATTTAAATTTAAGCAGTGAGCATTAAACGGTACCTAATTTTTAATATTTTCATGCTGATATGACTGACTATTGAGTTATTATTTGTTGATAAAAATGGTATTCAGTGATACTGCTCTTGATAACATGCTCACGAAATTGGAAATTAATCAAACACTAAACCCATTTTTATTGTATAAATTTTTGCAAATAAAGTATGTAAGTCATACATAAGAATTTCATGTTTTATTTACTATTTCAAAACCCTCAACAATAATTTATTTATAATAATGTACACATCGATAGTGATGCATAAAGGAATTAGCCTTAATAATCTCAATATGAATATAATTAATCCCTTTTTATTCCAATTTCTTTTCAATTTTTTGGTACAAATAATGTTACAGCAAGGGTCCTCTAAAACAATCATCATGAGAATTATGCCATGACTTCAGTTTTGCAGACAAAGTTAAGAAAAGATAGATGAAATAGTATGTTTATATAAGATTTAAATCTGCTGAATTATTCAATGTATGATTGGAGGTATCTTCAAGAATGAAATTTTTGAAGTTTTTCAATATGTAATAAATGATAGATACTTAACTCTTAAAAGCAAACTCTCTACTGAATTTGACTTATGGCTAAGGGAGTATTATAAATAAGTATATAATAGGACAGATATGAATGTTTGATTAATATGAATTCAGATTTACTCTTTTTATACTCTCAAGCAAATAAGATAACATATGTCTTCATTCACATACAGTAAAATTTTAGAAAGAGACTGTCTCAGGCATGACTTGGTGGAATAGATGCATTATATAAAAAATTGTAGTTAGTTCCACATTCACTAAGGTGAATTTGGGATTCACTGAAGTTTTATGTATCATGTCATACTAAAATATTAGCTCTAAATGGAAAGGCTTAAAAATTACTGTTAAAATTGTTAGACTCAATATACTTCAAATTTTACAGAAATTTAATCAAATTATACATGCTGCATTAAGATTTAATTTAAATTTNAACAATGTGAAAAGTGATTTTTGAAGAAGAAATAAATAATAAAAAACATGCTAGTTTATGAATCCGATTACTCAGTAAATCTACATACTATTTAGTTTCTCACCTCATTTTGAAATAATCTTTATTGGTCTTTACCAGCCAGTCTGATATGTTGCGCCCAGTCAAATTCAGCATGTAATCACCTGTAGCAACCTGGAATCATTTCAAATAATAAGACACTGGAGCAGATAATACTAAATATATATTTTATGCCTCTAATTTGATTCAAACTAATTTAGATACATGTATACTACATATATCAGCAGTATTTAGTATTAAATTTTCAACCAGAAATATGGTAATTTAAAAAATTAGTTAATTGTATGGAATCTTTATAAGCTTAAACGAAAAACAAATCAAGCAACAAAATTTAGGGAATAACATAAGTCTTTCTCAAGCTAAACTTGTTCTCTTCCACATCATCTTCCATTATCAAACTGCTGTAAGGCTAAGTAAAAACTTTCCATGATTGCAAATAGTAAAGTAATATCAAAACCACACAACCCAAAGAAAATATTTCACACTTCCCATTGACAACTTCATAGAAAACGTTTTATTTGCTTGAGGCTTTTAATGAATAGAAATCCTTAAGCCTTTAGTTGTAAGTCTTTTCAAATTGAGCAATTGATTTTCTGTGATTTGTATTGAAGTACCCAAAACTCTATTTTTTAAACAGAAAACAATAATAGTTTAGTTTTTGGACGACAACTCCAACTTTTCATTTAGAAATCAAATGATAAGGAATTGACAAATGGGTTACAATGTAAGTCTTGAGCATAAAATTTAAATTTGATCAGCATTTTTTAATACATTTTAGATATTTTCCCACATTATTACACTTGACTAAACCACATAGAATGCCACAATTTTTGAGAAAGAATAATCATTTACCACAGCTTGTGGAGGGTGAGGACCAGCGGCATCGGCAGGGCACTGCTGAGTCCCAACAGCGCATGAACAGTCCTTTAGCTCCACATCTTCAGGGGTGTTCTCACTCCAATCCCAAGAATCAACCTTCCCCAAACAATGGGAGCTCCTGATAGGAAGAATGGGCATAAGTAAAACAGAAGATGGTACTGCTGAGCTTAAAAAATTCATAGTTAATTACCTTTCTCCGTCCTCATTCATGATGCACTTAACTCCCATGCTAGTATCACCCAGAAGACTGTCTTCATACATTTTGGCTTCAGATTCAATTGAAGCATTTTCACTAGAAAAGAATGCATAATTGGGAGGTCCATACAACCAAGGACTCAATGGAAGAGGAGGTTCTTGTCTGAGACCAGGCTGTAGCACTGTAAACACTAAAGCCAAGCAAACAAAGATGGCTGGTAGCACTATCTGTACAGAAAAACAAGAAGAAAAATATGCTCTGAGTGACATGAAACAATAATAACAAAGTTAAGGAAAATTGCAAGACAGAAATTAGCCCCTTCTATTTTATATTCATCAATAGTTTTAGAAAGGAGAGTGCCTGACTATGACACTCACATGTTTATTATTATTTTATCACACTATTAAGCCACAAACTGTTCAAGCTTCCATGGATAAGAATGTTTTGGTATTGATATATTTTCAGCATCAAAGTACTAACTAACACATTAACAATTTAAATTTCCCATTATTTTATGTAAATTATTTAAGTGAACCACAAACCTCAAAGAACAAAGCCTTGGGATTCCGTTTTGTTCGAGAATAGCGCTTTGCTAATAGTGCCTTAAACTGTTGGAACAGAAGACGGTTGTCACTTAAAACATCATATGCTGGAAGACCAGATGTCTTTCCTACTCCAGGTTGCATTGCAGCACCAAGGAGTTTTCCATCAGCTGTATTTAAGCTCCTTCTCCCTTCTTGGAATGTATTTCCACTTTCAACTGCTACAGAGTTCACCAGACCATTGTCACTGGACGGAATATCTTGGTCTGAGAAGATAAATTATACGGCATAAGTTAAGAGGATTCGAAGCTTAAGTGTCTGACATAGAAATGTAAAGAAAAAGAGAAATTCGATTATTGACTATCTTCAGTGGTATATTTATTACATACCAGCTAAGATAAGGTCTCCATAAAGTTTTTCATGCCAAAGATGGAACTTGAGTTAAATAGGATAGAATTAAATCTTAGGTCTGGTATTATAATGTATAGTTAGTACAAGGTTTAATTAAACTCCATTCTAACTATATGCTGCAAAACCAGGCCATGGTATCTATACTTTAGATATGTTATTGGGCACAAATACCAAAACACAGAGTTAGACAAACTTTACAGTGAAGGTTAGACATGCTTTTCACTAGACTGCCTTAAACCAAGAACATGCTTCATTTTGTTGGATGATAGCACTATTGAAATAACAGACACAGATATAAAAGATTTATGCAACATAAATTCAAAAGTGAGTAGGATGTTACAGAATTCTGGAAGAGATATATAATGGCAGACTTTTAATGCCTAAATTATCACCTGATAAAACTGATAAGCAGTATATATTTGTCATAAATGAATTAGTCAAAGAAATACTCTAACAGTACCAAAAAGTCAACTTTAAAACAAATTATGCAGCATAAAGATATTTATGGGAGAATAATTTCTACCAAAATGCTAAATTGAATTACATAAAAAATAGAATGAATTCCCATGCTCAGTACATTTTAACATACACCAATTCCCAGATCTATGAAAGGATGTCACAGTCTTATGAGTAAAATAATTTAATCTAGATTGGAATTAGTATTCATACTAATGCTATTAACTCAAGATGCTTCATAGTATGTAGTACTAACTATAAACAATGATAATTAGTTCACACTAAATTCAAGATTCATGGGAACTAATCAGGATTGATAACTGATATTATGCTGTACAGTTATAGGAAACCAAACAAAAAGACTTCCTAGTTTTCAAGTAGTGATATTAGCTGCACTAACAAAGAAAGAACCCCCACTGGGCTGACATGCAAAATGTTCTTAGCTGTTTTAGAATCATTACTACCACTAAGAGTTGGGTTAATTAGATCCCCTGAAGATTCAAATAATAGGAGGAGGCCAAGGCAACATAATAATAATTTTTGGATTAGAATTCCTTAAAAGAAATAAAATATTAATAACAGATGGTTGAGATACTTTTAAAGAGAGCATATTTTCATTCTAGGTGTAATAGTCCATAATTCCATTGAGGTATGAAGTATTAGGTTTGAAATTAAGGCATTGTTCATAGATAAATTACAGGTAATACAAGATTGTGGTGGTTTTATAGCCAAAGGAATAATGGAATTCTTATTTTTTTATTTAAACTTTATTTTTAATAACAATGAGAAACAGTTCAAGAAAAGGGTAAAATTATGAATAACTTTTCATTTCCAGCATATTGTGATAAAAATCAATTTAGGATGTATAAATTTGAAATTCGTCTACATAAATGTAAAATCTAAACCACACTTAATACATGACAGTTTTGTAATTACTAATATCACTCTTGAAAAAGTAAGACAGGATCTAAAAATTTAATATTACTTGCCAATATAAAAAATGAGTAATGAGATGTTTAATCGTAATAACTGAACATTAATCACTTCATACCAATAGAGTTAATATGTTTCAAACTACTACATACAAACTTTTAAAAAATGATTAAAATAAACTGTCAAACATGAATACTTCCATAATTGATCCCTAAAATTGTAATTCTACTGGAAACCTTAATAAATGATGAAACTGAAAATTGCATGCTAGATAGCATATAAATAAAAATATTATGCTTTTAGGTAAATGATCCAATGCCAATTTTGGTGGCAGAATGTTTGTTGTGCTGAAATTTGAAGACAGAGGTCATCGGTTCAAATAAAAAAAACAGGTTTCTCTGGGTAAGGCATGGATGTTCAAGATTGTAATATGTGTGTGTGGGAATATTCCAGTTATTAAAACAGATATAATTGGGATTTCCTGTCTCAGTTTCAGAAATAATAATACCACACTAATAATAAATGAATAACTCTTTAAAATTATCAGATTGGTTATTGAACATCAATCCAGATAGAAATTAAGCAATTTTAGTACACAGATGTTATTAAAATAAAAGGTGAAAATGCTCCTAAAACTACTGTGGTGGTGGTCTGAGGCTTCATGGGTATTGAAATGCTTAAAAAAAAAAAGTTTTCTAAAATCTTGCTTTGTTTCCATGAACTAGTCACAACATAGCCTTAGACCACTGGCAGAACAGACTAAGGAGCATTTGAAACTTCTATTCTAAATCGCACATTCTAATTAAAATTACCAAAGTTAGATCATTTTTAAATGAAAACTCAAAATTTGTTGAAGAAAAGACAATCTCGTTATTGATTGAGAATTTTCATTGCTTGCAAATTACAGGCCTTATAATAAGAAACCCATTCATGCCACAAAGTAATTAATAAGATTATTTAATGAAAATAAACATGAACATTTCATACAAACTGTGATTTCTTCATCATAAGAAGTTGATAAATTTATTTATAAAAGTATAAATGACTAATTGTACATAATTATCTGCTAAAAGATCAAAAATAGAAGCAACAACTTATTATATGTTTTTATGAGCTACCCTTATATTTAGTACATCAACTTTATAAAGAAAGGAAACCCTTGGAATGTGCTCATGTGGTAAATAAAATTCATGTTCATTCCTCACCACTAAGGTATAGTTGTATGCAAACCACAAAATTGATGCATGAATTTGATCTAAAGCAAGAACAGATATTTATAATAAATAATAAAGTGTACTTTGCTAACTGACAATGAGCCTAAAGCTTCCTAGTTTACAGATACTTATAAATATCTCACTCTCTAAAACTCTAATTTTCTAATGCTACCTACTCTAAAGCATAACTTAATCTTGATATACTTAAAAATTTATGACATAATGAGTAAAAATTTAGGATATGATACGTTTAATACAATACACAAAATTAATTTTGTATTTTGTAAATTAAATTGAGGTAATCATTAAATGTAATGAAGGCAGCTTCTTGAATACTCTGCAAGTGATCCATAGTCTACCTGTAGCATATCCAAGAAGCCACCATTGCAACATTAAGGTTCCAAAGAAGCCAGAAATCTCCAAGCTTTGGGAGACTTTATGGGCAAGGACGTTGCGAGTTCGTCCACATGGTGGCATCGTTTGCGGTCTCGGCTTCATAGAAGCACCAGCCACACAAAGTGATGGAAAGGATACCCCCTTCAGGCTGTAAACACAGGAAAAAGGGTAAGGGTGATTTTGTGCAAGATGGTGCACACCCAGGAAAAATCCCAAGGAAGAATGGACTTGGAAAAAGTCTGACGTTCAACCAATTTAGGTTATTTTACATGCTTTCACTATAACATAGAGCCATGGTCCAGTTTAAATCATAGCATAATGATATGTGCAAATATATGCTAGCAAAGCCTCCAGTGATATTAATCAGCCATGCATTGTTAATGGAATTTAAAAAAGCACAACCTGTGCTCAGTAACTCACACGTTATGTGATTGCCTTTGTACTGAATAATAATTTGCTTTTTTGCTGCAAACAAAATAAATTGGAAATATAAATACATCATTTATAATTTCTTATGAAAGCAAACACTATTTAAAAAATTTCATTTTCTACAAAATTAAAAAATGTTCAGTACGACAAACTAATATTTAAAACATACAGCATTCAATCTATAACTTCTGAAAAAAATTAAATATCACAATTTAGAAACAAACTTCAGGCTAAGGTCTGGCAGATTACTAGAAATAACATTTACCATTAATTTTAATATCACTACAGTGATAAAATATTTCATTCAACATTATAGATGATGATAAATCAAGAACTTAAGCTTATATCAAAGAAGCAATTAGTACTGCCTCTTCAAAGTGTATTAAGACCATGATTATTGAAAGAATACCTACTTCATTTACAAAAATAATTCTTTCAAATCTTTCTCTTAATGTTGAACTCAACATTAAAAATTAAATTTCTACTTGGCTAAACAATATTTTAAATAGTTAACAATGATCTATTGTATAGTAACTATTTTCTTGAAATAAAATTTATTTAGACAACATTTGACTATCTCTCTCTAATAGAAGTTTTAAAATGGGCATTTAAATTTTAAAATGTTACTTCTTTCAAAATGCTACATTAAACTTTAACTACTTATTTTGATGCACAAACAATCATTAGATGGAAAACTTGAAAACTAAATGATAATGAAAAAACACGTGTATATATTATAATCATATGCATGCAATTATGACTAGATGTAACTAAGAAAAACTAAATGCAAATTTATTTTCTGAACTTGATGAGTCACATCACAATATCGAGTTTGTCCTTTTCACTTGTTTTTGCATTCTTTTTCAGCTGCTTGGATATCAATGAAGAATTGAAAAAACAGAAAACATTCTGAGGTTTTGATAGGCAAAATAACAGAGAATTTGTAAAGAAATGGGAAGAATGCTTATTTAAACTGCATATAACAAACAAATAAGCAGGTACACATGAGAAATGAGATGTAAAGATAGAGAATAGTTTCAGTACAGTGCAATGACAAAATAAATGGACATGGAAAGCTATGAGGAAAAGAAGAAACAAAGACAGATCATAAGCATCTAAGAAGTAAAGCAAGAAGTAGAAGAGAAGAAAAGGAAGTAGAAAGAAAATAGTACACAGTATGTTAGAATATTTATAATAAACTATCAACCAAATAGAGTACAATGATTAATCATAAAAATACAACGCCTTAAATAATCTTCATAGAGATAATTACATAACTACTATATTTTTGGCCATTCTGTGTTACCATAGCCACTCTTAAAATCAAGCATCTCACATTCAAATCACTCACCTGATTCTCTAATAAGGTTATTCTCAAAGGAATGAGTATTCTTTTTGCATAATTTGCGCAACATTCTTCTCACATTCAACAGCTCTCGCAATCTTGACAGGCTGAATTTCTTTTGCTTGGGAGCACCTTAAAATAAAAGAAAAATACCTTCCTAACCTAACATGCCTACAATGTTTCAACATAGAACAAAAGATAATCTACATGAATTTATCACACTGTCTAAATGTAAGGTCGTACAAATGAATCATCAATTAAAGAGACAATAATATGGATTTTTAGGAAAAGTATAGCATTCAATTAAATTTAATGCAGAAAAATGGATCATAACTAGCAGAGCTAAATTTAAAGTTGAACAAATTGAAAAAATGTGTCTTGTAGAATATATCCTCAATCTCAAACGTCTATTGGCATACGAAGCCTTGAATGTCTTAAATTCTCTAATTTTTCATTCCAACAAAATTTCAAATGGGAACAATAAAAAGTTACATAATCACCTGGGATATTTAACTCAACATCTTTAGAGGACGGACGATTAGCATCATCTTCAACCTTATCTCCTTCTTCTGTTACCTTCAAGAATATCTATGAATATGAAAAATAAATAACATAAATTATAAAATATATATGTTAAAAACATCCTTGAAGCAACCATAAAATAATATGAGAATTTGGTGTAACTTATCAGCACAAAAAATATGCTACTGAAATACTCCTTGCAAAGACATTAACCTTTTAACTCTCATAGATTTTCCTCATCTTTTGCTGTAGATGGTTGGTAACTAAATGTATAGCCACCGATCATCTCCTCAGTAAGTCAATTTAATTAACTTATTAAAGTATCTATATATATTTGTGAATTGTCAATAACAATTAGAGGTGATTTTGCACAAACCATCATAACAACTTAAATAAATACTTAAATAAAGTAAAATACTTACTAGTCGAAGTTAATTACTTATTATTGAGGATAAAGGTACACCCAAAAGAATGAGCACTAAGAGAAAAAGTTGGAGGCTAAATATTTAGCCACTAAGATTTAAAGGGTTAAATAGAAGTGCTAAATGACATGAATTTATTTATCACGCAAGTAAACGCTGATCTGTTCACTGTAAGAAAAGCATAAGAGGGTGCTGCGACGACTGGGAAGAGAGGTAAGCTTTCAAGTTTAATTAATTACTTTAATCCCAAAGTAAAACAAATACTTGCTTCTTCCAGAGTAGTATCTGAAACTCCATAAGAATTGATACCAAGAGAAGACATATCAGTATCAAGACGATTAAAGAGATTTTCCATTGCCTCAGCAGATACACGTTTGTTTCCACTCTGTAAATCAAAATCTTCCAATGGCTTTGAAGGCAACAAGTACAGGATTTCACTCCCAACCTCTTCCAATAACTGAGCATCTGGAACTGATTTCCTGATGAAATACGTAATGGCTTCCGTTGTACCTTCTTGGTCATTCTTACTCCCTGAAATGATGAGTTATCTAAGTTTCTCGATTAAATGAAATTTATTCATAGATTTATCACAGCAAAGAGAAAACTATTACCAATTTTTTTATCTCCATTGCCTGTATGTGTAGCTGAGATATCCATTTGGGGGCTATCTGACATTTCAGCATCATCACGTACATTCAACTGAAAATAATTCATACTATGTCAAATAAATAGAAATAAAAAATAATAACATCTTAGAATTCAACATTGAAACTTAGTCTTGTTAATGAAAGACATGGGAGAAAAACTGAAAATCACTCAAACCTTATCCTCGCAGAATTTTTTTGCCATCTTAAATTCATAATCTTCCAACATGTATTTTGGGGGAACAAAATTAAAACTGAATAGAAAAGGCAACACTGTATACAATTAAGTATTTAGATAGGCACAAATATTCTTCTATTCCATTCTACTCTTATACAAGTTTTTAAACCCATAGCAACAGAACTCAAAACTCTAATCAACCCTCAGCTGAAAAATTACAAAATATGCCATCCCAACAACTAATTCACAAAACAATATCAGTCAAAACACACAAAAAGAAATATTAACTACAAATTGACAATTAAATGATCATAGAAAATGTCAAAAACAATAATTTTCATAATTCAAACAGTAAAAGATCCTCACTGCCCTTATGCTAACCTCTGGGTTATTCCTTTTGTTCTCAGGTGAAATTAGAGTCTCTTTAGGGGTAGCAATGGATTTTGCCATTGCTGCCTCTTTCCTCTCAACTGTTAAGTAATATCCCTTTCCAAAGCGTGCTTTCAGGAAAAGACTTGATCCACAGCATCTCAATCTGCCATGAGATATGATGGCAATGCGATCACCTAATAAATCAGCTTCATCCATGAAATGTGTAGTCAGAATTACAGTGCGACCTATAGATTTAAAAAAAATAAAGAGAAATTTTATTTTCATAAGAACTACAAGAAAAAAGTAATAGGACTAAATGACAGCTTCAATAAAAATTTTAATAGATAAGAATTTAAAAATTAATTCTAATACATTTTTGCCCATGTACCAATGAAATCATCCTTATTACTGGCACAGTTTGTTAAACTGTGAACATTTTGTTAAATTGAGCTTGTAAAATTGGGAAACATATGAAAGTTGTATTTCCACAAGGAATGTTGTTGCCTACATAATTATGCTAAAGATTATTTGAGTTAAAAAATATATAATACTTCTTAAACAAAAGTATGAAAAATATTTAGTTTTAAATTGAAGTTTGGCAATGCATTGTGCATTTTAGCATATTAATGCATTTTCATAACCTGAAAGACCTTCTATTAAATGACATTAAACAATATATTAAACAAAGCTAATTTGAATGCTTATAAATATAGAAAGAGAAAAATTAATAAAATGATAAAATAATTTTATCATGGTTAGTTGATACTATAATATGCTGGACCACTGATAGCAATGTTAAATATTCAGGAAAAAACTTCAAAGCTATCAAAGAAGGCCTTCTAAGATATCATAAGAAGGCCTTCTTTGATAGCTTTAGATTGATACTGATACTTTAGTTGATACTGAATACATATAAAAATAAAACAAGGTAGTTATTTTTAATAAAAAAAATTAATTTTGAGTCAAGAGGATTATTTAAAAGAAAAGCAAAAATATTTCCTTTATCAATAACTACATCAAGACAGTATTCCAGATGAAACACCTTACATAAACACAAAAATCATAAATAATATAACACAATGATTAGCATACCCTTTTTGTATTTTATTAGCAGCTCCCAAATTGATCTTCTAGAATAAGGATCAACACCAGAGGTTGGCTCATCCAGAACAACAGTTCTTGATCCACCAACAAAAGCCACTGCTATTGAAAGTTTTCGTTGCATACCACCAGAGAGATTCTTAGCTATCTCTCTACGCTTGTGAGGCAGACCAAGATCCATAATCATTTCATCCATTTCTTTGTAAACTTCTTCCTTGCATCGTCCTCTCAGTCTTGCATAGAACCACAAGTGTTCTTCTACTGTTAATCTAAATTCAAAGCCAAAGTACATACAAATGTCATAAGATGCACCATTAAACAAAAAAATTTTGATGAACTTAATAAAATCATTTCCAGCATCATTTAACTTATGTAATAAATTACTTTACATTTAAAGGTGAACAAATATTTCAAAAATACACAATCATACTTACTGGTCAAAAAGAACATTATACTGAGGGCAAGTCCCTAAGCTTTTTCTAATACCGTCCATATTGGTACGAATATCAAGTCCATAAACCTTAGCAGTTCCAGAAGTTGGAGGGAAAATTCCAGTTAATATAGATCTATGGAAAAAGATAAATTATTAGCAGGAAAATAAAGTACGGCCTTCCATGATAGAATTTATCCATCATTTCTTGGTAATTCAGTAAAATAATACACATGTGATAGATATTGCTCAGTTCCAAAATTTCTCTTGACTGTAATAATTACATGACGAGCTTTTAAAAATATTTGGAAGTATTATTATACAATAAGCTATGAAATTATTATTAAAGAATACCTTCCTTGAGAGAAATAGGTGACAAAATAATCCTTTGTTTTTGCAGTTTCAAAGGTTTTTTAACAGAATTTATACTTAATTAAATTTCCATCATATTTCAAGTACAGCTTTTCCACAAATTCCACATTCCTGCACATCTTGTTTAGGTAAAGTATACATTATCAGCCAAAAATAGTAGTAAATGAGGAATATGATAATTTATCTGATTTCTTCTGAAATGTATATTCTATGGTATATAGCTTTAACCAAAGTATAATTTTATAGAATGACCAATTTTCAAAAGCCATAAAAATTCAAAAGAAATATTTCAATAGAAATTATTTTTCAAAAGTTGCAAAGTATTTATAATCCTCTAAGAGAAACCTTATTACTTGTCTTCTCCACTTATATGAGTGAAATTAACTTGAATAGTTTAGCAGTATTCACTCAGTAAGGTGACGACTTACATGGTTGTTGTTTTTCCTGCTCCATTATGTCCCAAGAAGGAAGTGATCTGATCTTGATAAAAGTTAAGACTGAGATTCCTAACAGCCACTTTCTTGTTAGAAGAATGACCATAAATTTTAGTTAAACCTTGGAGGGAGACTCCAAGTTGTAGATGAGTAGGTTCCTTTTCAAAATCATCACTGTCTGCATGAATTTTCTCCAAAGCTGCATTAACTGCATTTTCATCTATTGGTCCCACTGTACTCCCAAACCAGTATGATTTCATGAATGGAAAATACCATGGCTTAGGTATGCCATATTGCCCTGAAGATAACATACAAATAAACTTTTGAGTGACCAAATTAGACCTGATGATGTATGAAAAATATTCATTAATCATTCTTTCTAAGAAAATTGCTTCTTCAAATATTCAAAATTTGAAATATTTTAAAAGCATTTAAAGAGTTAATAACTGACCCTGTTTAATAATATCCATCCAGAAAGCCCACATCAATTATGCTTCAATCATACAAGTAAAATAAATATCATACCTGGAAAAACTGTTTCAATGTACCAAGTAAGTAGGGAATAAAGGACTGAGTCCACAATGAACATTCCAGCACACCCTATGAGACTGTAGTGATCTCCGAGCAATGGACTGGAATCAATGTTATTCCACTGAATTCCAGTGCCCATTTCTTCATAATGAGCAAAGTAAGAGCAGCCAAATCCAAATGCAACATTGGAGAAGAGTGACTAAAATAAGAGGGAAAACAAACCACAAACATAAGATCAAATTATTATCGTAGTCTCAATAGTTTTGACATAGTATGTGTTATGGCTAATCATCTAACTTCCAATGATGATTTCTAACAGTCACACCATCATTGATTTCACAAAGGAGGTTCTAATTAAAAAGATTTATTGGTAGAAAGAGAGGAATTTTAAGCAGTGGTTTCTATTATTTTAACCCATTCTCTATATAACCTGCCAACAGATAGTTAAGTGTCTGATTCCCAGTGACGGGCCCTACCTTTTGGCAGGCAAATTTACCTCTGCTATAAATAGGTAACCAGCAGCATCCTACTCTTTCAGAAGAAAGATTTTTTATCTTTCTTCTGAAAAGTTCTTTCTCTTACAAGAAAATTTTACATAATACTGCAGCACTGTTACATCTGCTTAAATCTTCACATCTTTATCAACTTACAGCTGCAATACTTCAAAGAAATGGTATGCCTTTAGGGGTAAGTTTATCATTTCAAATATACAGAGTAGGGTTTAAAAAATCTTCAAAAGATAAGAATTTTTTCTTGACTCATGTGCCGCTCAAAACTTTGATAGAAATCCTTGAAATTCAAAGTAAATCACGAATTTGAAAACTCCAAAGAAAAATCAGAAAGTTAACAGCACACATTACACCAAAAGGTATTGTATAAATTTTTTTAAAATTTATACACACCAAAAGTCATCATTTTTCACATATTTAATAGATGAAAAACAAGGTACATATTTAGCAACTCAAAGACCAATTTAAGAGCAAGGCAATCAAATTGAGCAGGTATTTCTAATGACTAAAGCCATTGGACAGAGTGATCCCATTGCCAAAAATACATGACAAAAGTTACTATTTTAAAATAACAAATGTGGAATTCCCATGAACAATTCCATATTATATGACTTGATGTAATAAATCCTTAATTCATGCAGCAATCTGTACATTAAAATAAGCATATGAGTGGTTAAATACTATGACCAACTCACATGAAAGCAGCTTACTAATGGAAATTCCAATAATGTTGTAAAACATAGTAAAATTAAGATTAAGTATCCCTTACCGCTGCAATTTTTGCTCCTGTAGGCATTCTTTCTTCCCATTGCACCATGAAAGAATATGGAAGATATGTCACAAAAAACAGGATGCCACCAGCTGCAGCAGCAAGATTAGCTCGTGAAAAGAATACTGACATGAAGAAACACTGGGTGATAGTTGCAATAGCATAGAGAGCAATGAAAATGAAGATAACAGATGGATCAGAGTTTTCTAGTACTTTGCCTTTCTGAAAGGAAAAAGAAAAAGAAAATTATAATCTACTCTGGGATTCTATCTAGAACAACATATAAAATCACTACTCCCTAAAGCACTATTGGTTTATTTAATTAAATTTAAACAGTATTTTATTGATATTTTTGACCTTGATCAAGCTCTGCAGTAAAAATAGAACAGCTAGGCCATCATCCTATGCAAAATTGGAGAGAAAAACCCTTCCAAAACTATTATCTATCGTATTTCACTAATTTACTGTAGTACATACATTAGTGAAAATCAATGCTTAAGTTTCAAAATAACAAGTATGGGTATTTTCATAGGTCAACTTTCCTTGGTGACATAAAGGTCTTACTTCTGTTTGACTACAAAAAAATTCATTTTCATAAGAGTAAAGGTAAAAGATACTACAATAAGACATAAATCAGTTGTAAGAGGCAATCAATTCTCATTTTCTCCATAATCCACGAGTGATTACTACTAATTGGCTGCTGCATCCTTACGTGCCTTCAATACTACTCGTAAAACACCTCAGTACAAATGAAATATGATTCTTTGAACGAAAAATTCATCAGATTATAAGTTTGACCAAAAAATGAATTTTATGAATGAAATAATGAGTCATGGTATAAAAAGAAACCTCACTAGCCAAAACTGACAGTTATATGAAGATACAATGTATGTTATGAGATTACAGATTTATAAACATATCTATTTGTGAAAACATAGGAAAAGGGTTAAGATGACTTTGTACTTAAAGACATGCACCTAGGAAAAATGAACAATTTTGCATTTAACCATTATGGAATATACAGTAATATAATTATAATATGATATTATAAGTTTTCCCTAGGTCTATATTTTGTCACAGTTTATACCTGATAGTTTAAACTTAAAGCATTGTATGTTTCAACCATAAAAGATTTGAATCACAAAGAAACTTTGACATTAACTAACCCCTTTCCCCTGTTATGCTTTTTCATTTGCTAGCTCCCCTCAACAAAATGCATTCTAAAAGCCTTTGAATTCTTCTTGACCATAAAAAAGTATCCACTGAGTCTTCTTGACATGAGAAAAAGGCTTCTATGCTCAGTTATTCACAAAGCCATTTAACACTAATGAAATTATCATAAACAAAAATAACTAGAACATTTTTTTATCCTCCTCCTTGATATAGCGATCCAGCAAACATAGTTTAATTCCACCAAAAACTTAGTTCCTGAAGACCTATGATTTAATACTTACAACTAATATAGTTGTGAGCACTGCTATCACAATCAGCATGAACATAAAACTGTCAATGAACCAAGACAACCAAAGGGCACTAGATCGAAGACCCATTGCTTTCATTGTTTCACGCAGTCTGCGCTCTTTTTCACGTACTATTGACTTGACAATCATAGCACAAGTATACACCCATGACAATGTCATGAACATGGGAAATGTCCTTGATATGGCCAACACAAACCTGTCAAGACAAGCAAATTAGCATGAGAAAATTCAACTTTGGTACATGATAAGCACACAGACTACAAAACTGGAATCATATCATGCTGACTAAATTAACCAGAATATTATAAAACAAAAGAAGCAAAGTAATAGTGTAATTTCATCCATATTGAACTGATGTAAAAGATTCATAATGTCAAAGACAATCCAGTCTTATTAGAAAGTATGGGCAAAAAGATCTCCCCTGATTTAGCTTTGAACATTTCTTGCATAATACAATTTTCTGATTTAAGATACATATAAAATATATTGCAACAATATACTTACTGATCTATTATGTGGCAAGGATAGGGAAACTGTTGAAGAAATATTCCTGGAAGAGGAGACTTATTGTCTTCACCTTTAAACTCCGTGATAATAGCACTGTCAACCATGTCCTATTAAAATAATGGTTTTGCAACTGTTAAAAATTGAAGATATACTCTCACTCTTTTGATGTCAGAACTGCGTCAACCTTATCAATTAGGAATAAAAAACTGACAACAAACCTGAAGATAAGCAAAGCCAAAAGTAATGTATTTAAGGTCTATTGCTGGTCGTCGTCTGGTGCCAGGATTTGTTATTGAATCCTCTACACGTTTTGTGCTATCAACCCGAGAGCTGTCAATTCTGAAAAATATTATTCAATATGTTTTATTCCATTAAAATTATCATATTAATTGTTAAAAATAAAACAATACAACCATTTTGCAAGATCTTTCTGAGACTTTTCACATTTTGCTCTTAAAATGTTCAAAAAAATCACTGATACATTTGTCAGTGTTGAATGAAAGCCTCTTCAGAGGCAATCAACAAGGAAGACAGCTCAAGAATGTCAGAATGTTGAGGTGAAAATTTTCTTCATAAATTTTCATATTAGGTAAGAAACATGTGAGTAGAGACGCCAATCAATTGAGTTATTTGTTTGTTATCATTATGAGCAAACAATCTCTCATTAAAGAGAACTTAATAACTTTAGAGATATGTTACACCATTATACATATATTAATAACACAATGGAATAACTACCTCTTCTGAACAGATGTGTGGCACACACAGTTATACCTAACACCTAGTAAAAACGTTTGGCTAACTTTATTCATCCTAAAGTATGAAAAAACACTTAAGACTAAGCATTTTTGTAGTTATAATCATGGGAAGTTATTAACTACAAAGCTTGAAACCTCAACCACTTTCATCTCCCTTTACTGTCTCATTTACGGTACCATTTTTGATGATGCATCATATGGGAGACTTTTCTTTATGTATAGTGTATAATTTCTTCATCCATAGAAAGAAAAAGAATTCCTTGATTTGGTTGATTCCTTGTCATCGAGCTGCAGTAACACAGGTCTACTCCTTATTTTTGTATTCTTTAGCACTCTAATTCCAATTTCCCAATCCCAAATCCCAAAAATGCAAAATGGGAAATAAACATAATTTATCTTTTAGAAATTATTCCTGTTTAGTGCAAAATAAATTAAAATGTTGCTACAATATTACACACCATAATCTGTTCATGTAGAGAAAACAGTCCTTTGGAAGGGTGAAGATGAGGTTAAACCCTTGAAACAGGTCCAGTATTTCTCAAATGTATTTTCTATGGGCAGAGCCAGATTTTATTTTCATTGAACTAAATATGAATTAGTTCCACCAAATATCGTTGGAAGTGATTAATCATAAGTCTTGAAGAAAGTGTCATACTTCCTTCACAAAAGGTTAGTGCGAAAATATTGGAATTCTCTCTTTTAATCAAGAAATGTACGTATAACACTGACAATGAGACCTTACCTCTCACTCATAAGTAGCATCTCAAGCATTGGATCATACCAATACATATCTATATTTTTAAGTTGTTTAAAATATTTCAATAGCCTTCATATAAAACAACAACTGGGAATAATATATGTACGAAATGAAAAAAATCAGTTGCTGAATGTGGTCCTGTCTCCATAAACACAAAACTAATCAATACAGATTAATCTGATGTCTTACCTTATTTTATAGGTCACTTTGGGTGGCAAGAGTGATGAATTATATGATTCACTGTCAATACCTAAGAAACTCACTACTGCCCAAAGTCTATTTGTCTCAATCAGATGCATCCCTTCTGCAACTGCCTCTTCCTCAGTATCAAACCCTTGAATTTTGTCTAAATCAAAACACTGATAGGGAGAGAGGAAATAAAAATTATACTTAAACCTACACATAATTATGAGAACATAAGATTTTTAAAATAATTAATTTTATCATAATAAATGTTAGAAATACTTTTCAAATGTGTTGTCATATATAAAGAAACAATAATAATAATACACATGATACACATAATAATAATATAAATGAACTGTTAGGTCAATTTTTTTCTGTCAGTCATTTTGATAGTACCAACAACTAAAAAAGATCAATGATACTAAATGATGATTACTTCACTGATAAAATTGGCAGTGAGTTGTTCATTAATTCAACTCATGTTTTAAAAAAATTATAAATATCAATTAAAAAAATTATAGAAAAATTGATTTGTTACATTTGAAAATTTTGCCCTGTATTTAATTTAAGATTTTACTATACGAAGAAAAAACAGCTTGATGATTAGATAGAGAAAAATCAAAATTTATTCACACATTAGTTTTTACTAATTTATACAGATGATAAAATAATTATATAATACTTACTTCCAGATACCTACTGAAATTTGCAAATAAATCTCCCATATCATCAAATATATTCAATGCGGTTATATTGTTGTTTTCAGTAAACCTAAAAATAGGAAAGAGAAAAATTCTAAACATTTTTCCTCTTTTACCAGGTATGTGCTTCAAGAAATTCTTTAAAGCATTTTCTTTTACCACAAAAACTTTAAGGAATCACTAATTTTTTGGAGGCATAAACCAATATAATGGAACAAATATTGAAGAGGTAAAATAAGATACATTTGCAAAGATAATATTGAATTGTTTTAAAAACCTTACCTATGCATTCTAAAAACCTTCAAATCATAATAAATTACTACAATTTGATTTTCAAGAGAAAACAGAAAGTAAAATAAATTTTAACAATGGTTAAGAAGTTGAAAACAAGACTGAATAAAACCTCACTTATCATATTTCGATATTGATACATCAAGTAAAGTGAAGCTATTCTAAAATATCATTTTCCCCTAAAGATATTAAATGCATGTAATTTTCTTGATCATAACCATAGTATGAATACAAGTATTACAGCAATTCTCTTTCAGAAAAATAGTGGGGAAGGAATCACTGACTTAGAAAACCAATGAAGATTTTTTTATACATCTGATATAGAAAGCTCATCAATTAAAATTTTTCTAAATTAATTTACCATATTCAAAGAAAAATAAGAGATGATAGAATACTACTTTTCATCAAAAATGGTGCTCTCTAGAGGTCACTATTGCCTAAGACCTGGCACCTTGATACCAAACCAGCGTAACCCAATGTGCCAGTAAAATAGTTCATCTTTGGGCTCAGACTGAAATCTTTCCTTATAAGGTTTATGCTATTCCAATATTAGATACAGAAGGTTGGAACCAATCAAGACTGATAAACTTTACAAACTTATATTTACATATTTTGGGTACTCTTAATGCAGTGAATGTAATTTATCATCCAACATTAGAGAACCAAAATTTTCCCCTGCACTATTTTTCACCTAAAGCAAACGCAATCCATTGATTAATGAACATAATCACTTATGTACACTGGTTCAATCAAAACTAAACCATTCAATCTTAAAGTCAATCAATCTTAGGCTCTTTAGCGACATATATAAGAAACTTTTGAAAGTATAATTAGAGAAATTTGCATGTTTCTCCTGCTTGGATTCTACTACCAATTTTTCTGCAAAGGAACAGGGTTAAAGGTGACTTTTTAAGTTAAGAATGCACCTAGGAAAAGTCCCAAGGAGAAATAGACTCCTCCTCCTCATTGCTAACCTCCCAATAACCAGTTGGTTGCTCAAACCATAACGCTTTTTTGCCAGAACAGTCTAGCAAGTGTAAAGAGATCCTTGCAGGATAGCCTTATGATTAAAACAACTGATCAGTCATTGGGAGATCTGGGTTTAAGTCCGAACCCTGTCAGACTTTTTTCATGCCCATTTCAACTTAGGAACTTTCCTACATGTCTGGAGCATTGCTTGTACAGGAATAGCCATTATTAAATTTTCCAATTTTGAATTTTGTATTCCTTTTCTTTTTGTTACTCTTTCCAGGTCTCCCTAAGAACACTCCCAAAACACAGGTAAAGAATCCATGCATTCCTGGGTATGGCCAAAATAACTCAAACATCACCACATTTTGATACTCTTCAGTCATATTCATATACGTAGACTTCTTGTATTTTTTCAACATCTTGTACATCTCTCAATGTCTTTGGAAAATTTAAATGGGTAATAAATTGATGACAATATGCCAAGTGACAAAATGCAATAAAAAGATAGATTAAGCAAATCAAAAGTCAAATAGCACATATTTTTAACCCAATGATAGTTTCTAAATGAAAAGTAAAATAACAAGATTTTATCAAAAGATATTGTGTAAAATATTCATGAAGGGACAGCAACAAATATATATTTTTTATTAATGATGAAAATAAAAATAATTATATTCTAGTTTT
>KZ308299.1:757734-835577 GCA_000376725.2 Ladona fulva | reverse complement strand
TAAACTTTAAATCAAACCTGGACTGTTTAGAGTTAAAAAAAAAGCTTTTTAACACAATTCTAAGCTACTTATATGCCATATAGATTGGTGATTTTTCTCTCATTTTGTAATGGTAATTAAAATAAACCATTCATAAACAAATAATCCTTCATAAAAGGTTAATATGACCTTACACTATTAGTTAATTAAATATTTGCCATTGGAATTGAAATCTAAAATAAAATTCTACTCTGAAGTACATTCTGAAAGCAAATAAAGGAAATTAAACTTAGCATAATTATCTTTGAAAACAGCAGCTAAACACGCAAACTGTGCAAATATTTTGAAAATCTTGATTTACACTAATTTTTTAAAGTAAAATGAAGATATTAAATATAGTGCTTTAAATTAATCCTTGTAATCCACGTCAGCTATGAGCGGCGAATTGTTTGCTTTTCTTTACTCAGTTAATTCTTACCTTAATAATTCTGAAAGATTCATCATTATCAATGACCGACTGTTGTATCACAGGAATGTAAGAGCCAGAAAATGTATCCAGCACTTCTCTCATATATGCCAAAGGATAAAATGACTGATTGACTCTCTTCATTATGTTGGTGACAGCATCAATTTTTGGTGCATATAAGATTTTTCCTCTGAATGACAACGAAAAGAGAAATATGACAAAATATTTTATATGAAGCATAAATTTCAAAAATTCTACTATCAATTCTACTATGCTGTGTAGAAAAGTACAAATTATTGCTAATTTCAAATATAAAGATAATTTTGAAAATAATGTCAACTGTCACTTAAAGTATGCATGTAAATCATCACAAAAATTACAACAAAACAAAATTGTTACCTGACAAAAGGCTTCACAATATTCCAGAGATATCGAGTCACCACATCAGATTCTAACATCTTAAACAAATCATTGCACTCTGTACTGGCTGTGGTGTCATTGATATATATGAAACCTTCTTCTTGGGCTGACTCTTTCAGTTGGTCTCGAATTTCATCAAATCTTGAAAATTATAAATGATTATACATAGCTCTCCATGAACTCAATTCAGTAAGTGAACGCCAATTTCTAATGATAAAATTACTATAGGTTTCTCATCATCTGTCCAACATCCATTGATCTTTTCTTTCTCTCAAATATACAAGAAAATATTATAAAGGTTTATTTGCATACTACAACATATACCACCATTTTCCAAATTGGAGAACCAGAAACTTTGGACTGTTATATAATATATGTAATGAATCGAATGCAGAAGGATAATTGTCATAAATAAAAGCAAACCACCATCACATTTACTCATCCCATATTTTGAAAAAATACACAACAAAAGTGGAAAATTAAATCACAGTTAATTCTACAAAAACCTGAAATTTCTTTTGGAAACATATTTTAAAGCAATATAATAATGAAACCTCAAATTATTAAAACCTTTTATGATAAAAATGTGCATTTTTCTTCAGCAACTAACAATTGAAGAATTAAAAAAACTAGGTTTTCAAGAATAATCTTACTATTAAAAAATAAAAATTCCATTTAAGCTATGGAATTTAATGACAGAAATCACTTAACTCATGTGTCCATTTACAAATTAAAAATCAGATGGGAGGGAAACTGACAGGCTTTCTGTTAGTATTTTTAATCCAAAATTAAAAGGAATGACAACTGTAGTAGTGTTTCACAAACATCACAGATCTTCAAAAGTTTATACTATTAAGAATGAAATCTATCATCTATCTCCGCCTCTTTTCTACCTCTGCCACCTATAAAGCTTGCTTGAAAGTTTTTGTAGTTTTGAGAGCATTAGAGTAAAGAATATTTGGCTCATTATATCATTACAATCATAGTATCACCATTTAATTTATTACCATAATCATCAAGTTGAAATGTAATATAGCATGTAAGGAAAAGGGTTAAATTTTGTCAACAAATTCAACCAAATGGCTTGTCTAAATGCTCTGGCACAATAGCTTAATTGGCTCAAGATACCCATCAGCAATTGGAAGATTCAGGTTTGAGTCCTTGTCCTGACAGACCTATTTTACATTAATTTCTCCTCGGGAATAGTAAGTCTCATAACTTTACGTGACTATTTTATGAATTTATGACATTATGGTAACAACATTAGACCATTTTGATAGCTAACCTCATTTCTAACAGTCTGTGATATAATCAGTAAATGAAAAGTATTGCAAACATTTTGAGCTGAGGCTATAAAGTCTCAAACATTTACTTGGAATAGTTTTCTGAAAACATGGAATCAAAACTTTCAATTATACTTGAACATAATCAGTATACTGCATGACACAACTAGGATGGGTGAATACTAAAGTCAGCTGAAAGAAAAGCAAGCAAGCATTGATTTCTTAAATGTTGCTTTCCTAATAATGATAACCATTTATTATAGTTGAATGAAATCTTTCTTTCCTCTATATAAAATAAGAGTAATTGTAAATTTAGTTATTTATTTAGTTTCTTGGTGCTCTTACTAACTTCCATTCATTGGACAATACAGGTAAGGGATGCACAGTAACAATAGAGAAATTAACACCACCACTCCCCAACCAGAAAACCCCGATTACCTGGGACTCAAACCTGGGACTTTATGGTTAGAACACTAGCATGCTAACCTCTTTGCCACTTCCACCATTAAATTTTTATCCAATTACCATGTATTCAAGTTTCCGACAAGGCCATTACTTTTTCAAACTCTTTGTCAGCATGAAGATGAATAACATAATCAATCTCCTTACCAAACCATATCGCATTATAAATCACGGCATGAAATTTTTACAAAATTATTTATATATTAAACCATGAATTCACTTTCAAAAAGCTAAACCAATGTTTGAATAGTTAACTAGCTTTTGATATTTCTGGTTAGATTTAGGAACTACCTCTTTAAATTGACCACTTTAAAGCAGAGTTCATAAATCTAAAAAAAATATATAAATTTACTGGTTGTATTACATCATACTACTTTATATCAGGTAATACTAAACTTTAAATCAAACCTGGACTGTTTAGAGTTAAAAAAAAAGCTTTTTAACACAATTCTAAGCTACTTATATGCCATATAGATTGGTGATTTTTCTCTCATTTTGTAATGGTAATTAAAATAAACCATTCATAAACAAATAATCCTTCATAAAAGGTTAATATGACCTTACACTATTAGTTAATTAAATATTTGCCATTGGAATTGAAATCTAAAATAAAATTCTACTCTGAAGTACATTCTGAAAGCAAATAAAGGAAATTAAACTTAGCATAATTATCTTTGAAAACAGCAGCTAAACACGCAAACTGTGCAAATATTTTGAAAATCTTGATTTACACTAATTTTTTAAAGTAAAATGAAGATATTAAATATAGTGCTTTAAATTAATCCTTGTAATCCACGTCAGCTATGAGCGGCGAATTGTTTGCTTTTCTTTACTCAGTTAATTCTTACCTTAATAATTCTGAAAGATTCATCATTATCAATGACCGACTGTTGTATCACAGGAATGTAAGAGCCAGAAAATGTATCCAGCACTTCTCTCATATATGCCAAAGGATAAAATGACTGATTGACTCTCTTCATTATGTTGGTGACAGCATCAATTTTTGGTGCATATAAGATTTTTCCTCTGAATGACAACGAAAAGAGAAATATGACAAAATATTTTATATGAAGCATAAATTTCAAAAATTCTACTATCAATTCTACTATGCTGTGTAGAAAAGTACAAATTATTGCTAATTTCAAATATAAAGATAATTTTGAAAATAATGTCAACTGTCACTTAAAGTATGCATGTAAATCATCACAAAAATTACAACAAAACAAAATTGTTACCTGACAAAAGGCTTCACAATATTCCAGAGATATCGAGTCACCACATCAGATTCTAACATCTTAAACAAATCATTGCACTCTGTACTGGCTGTGGTGTCATTGATATATATGAAACCTTCTTCTTGGGCTGACTCTTTCAGTTGGTCTCGAATTTCATCAAATCTTGAAAATTATAAATGATTATACATAGCTCTCCATGAACTCAATTCAGTAAGTGAACGCCAATTTCTAATGATAAAATTACTATAGGTTTCTCATCATCTGTCCAACATCCATTGATCTTTTCTTTCTCTCAAATATACAAGAAAATATTATAAAGGTTTATTTGCATACTACAACATATACCACCATTTTCCAAATTGGAGAACCAGAAACTTTGGACTGTTATATAATATATGTAATGAATCGAATGCAGAAGGATAATTGTCATAAATAAAAGCAAACCACCATCACATTTACTCATCCCATATTTTGAAAAAATACACAACAAAAGTGGAAAATTAAATCACAGTTAATTCTACAAAAACCTGAAATTTCTTTTGGAAACATATTTTAAAGCAATATAATAATGAAACCTCAAATTATTAAAACCTTTTATGATAAAAATGTGCATTTTTCTTCAGCAACTAACAATTGAAGAATTAAAAAAAATAGGTTTTCAGTTTATCTCATGAATAAGAATGGGTTGCAACGTAAAATGGTAAAATTCACATGAAAGATAATACGTCTTTGAAAAATGGTGACATATGCTATAGCATGTAATACATGTTTACTATAGTATACTGCACTATACTAAGTTTTATTCAATTTGGTAGAATACATAAAATAACAAAATACTGAGCTAAGATTTTCTTTAACTGAATACTCACAATAAATGGTACAGAGTATATTTTATACAAGAGTTCAAACAGCTTAAAATAAGAAAACCTCTGATAAAACCATATTCTTATTTTCACATCTAAATTTAAACTATCTGCTTAATTGTAAAAATTAATATCAAACTTTTAACATGAAATATATGTTAAGATTTTCATTTTCATCAGTAAGTGTAGTTAATCCACATAAAAAGTATCAAAATGAAGCACTCTAAGAAATAAAAAGAGCTTCTATCACCATTACACAGCCATAACTTACTTTAAGTCATTTCTTTCTTACTCTCCTTAGGAATGATTTTTAAATTTTCATTTAGCATATAGTGATTCATTTTTGAAACCTTAACATTTATGAGAGTGAAAGTTAAGTACAAGTTAAAAACTGGAAATTAGTCAATAGTTATTATAAACTGTAACTGTTTACTGTAAACTTAAACAATACTGTTTGAAAACCAACCTAGTACTTTGGCCACCTCCTGCTTTCAGTTGATCTATGAAATCTGTGGAATTTTTCCCACAGAGTATGTACTGCATGAAGCGTAGCATAGATTCTAAGCCTGAAGTATCATTGATAGCCTTTTCCTGGACGGATTCCACTATGTTTTGATACTCCTTTCCTACACGCATCAATTCACTAAAGGGATGAATGAGTAATAAATACGTAAATATTAAACAACTTAATTAACACCTTTATCTATTTTCTTTAAGACTGGTATCTCCAATTACAAAGTTAAAATAATAAAAGTTTCTTAAAATAGAATAAAGAAATTTCCCACAAGAAGAATAATGCATAGAAGCTACTAAATAATTTCATGCCAGGAGATTATAAACTGATACAAATCATAAAACAATGAACATCTTTTACATGTTAGAAAAGAGTAGAAATATATACACACAAATACCATTGCATACAGAATTGCCAAGCACAATGACACTAAAATGCTATACATTTTGACTGACAAAAATACAGTAACCAATAATTTTATTCGAATATAAGTACTTCTAACTTTAAACAACTAAAACTAAGACAAAAAAACATTGACAAATATAATATATCTGTGCCAAATTAAAAATGAAATTAGTTGATAGATGCAACAGAATGAAATTATTTATTTCAATTCTTTCAGTTTAAAAAAGAAATAATAGCCGAATATACAGACAACAGGTTATATTTACCAACTTGGTATTTACAGAAAATAATTTAATTTTATCAACAAGGAAGGCAAATATAAATACATTCTGCAAAAAAATTACATTTTGAACACAACAGTAGTATGATGATTAGTTGCCTAGACCTTAAAAGTCTGATCAACAGAATGATTTAATGATAAATATTTTATGGAAATAATGAGCCATAGCCTACCTTAATTTTATAACCAATAAAGTTTCAAATTTTTCTTATTTGTATTGCAGTCATATCATACAATTAAAATAAAACAACATGCCATATGTATATAATTAAAATAATTCATTAATTAAACATATTTTTAATGTTAGCAGTGGTATTAAGCATATGCATATTGACAATGTTTATTACCAAATTAACTCAAAAACAAATTTTTCATGCAAGTTTTGTGATATTTACACAAAAAGTACTATGATAAAAGTAAAGAAAACACTAAGGAACAAATTAAACTTTGTAATGCTAAAAGAAAACACTTATAAGTAATGCAGACAAACAATACCAATGTGATAGCCAAAGTTATAAAGAAAGACGTAAGGTTACACATGCAGTCTGAGGCAGCCACAATTTATTCTAATGAATCTGATATTTTATGATGATACATCTGTTTATAAGCTTCCCATTAATATTTTCTTACTTCTGAAAATCCTGGTATGCTTCTAGACTACCCACTTGTTGAATAATCTTCCTTGATAAATTAACCATGTCGACCCAGTCATTCCAGTTCAGGGAACGGCCAAGATTATTTTTCAGGTACTGAGACATCTACATAAATGAAAACAGGGTACAATTTATATAAGAGCTAGCATAAATCAATGGATTTCAAATCTACGAGGAGGCAGTTAATCCAGCCCTTCCATGTCTATGCAACAAAATGTTTTTAATTAGTATTACACCGTAGGAGAGGTTAATCCAATTTATAAGTAATATACCTTTTAATTTTCATTTTTTACATAGATCATGTTTATTAACTACATTTCATTAATATACTATCAATTTTTAGTAAATTTTTCATTACTTAACATAAACAGAATTCATGGAATTGTAACAAATAACTCAGAAACTAATTTTAAATATCAAAGGTCTCAAAAATTATTATTGATGTGTTCTTAACATGAAACAGGAGATGAACATACAGGTTAACTTATCTTATGGTTCATAGATCTTTATTTTATACCATGAAAAATAAAAAAAAATAATATAGTTTAGCACCAACACAGAATTTTAATTTTAGTAATAACAGAGTAACTGCTTGTATCATATGAAATTGTATTAATTCCACTTGTTCTACAAATTATAAATTCAGTGATACATGTTCACTTTTTAATAAATATATGTGAACATAAATTTGTACATAAATCTTCCTCAAATTTCAAATTAAATACTACAAGATTAATCTCCCATAGCTTATTTCAACTTTTGTCAAAGTTTATTAAGCTTCCTCTTGTTTGTTATCACACAGGCTACATTAAATTCTGAATAGATTGAATGTCTCGAAGCTGGAAAAGTGATAGATTACAAAAAGGATTTTAATTAAGAAGAGTAAGAGAAGAGACAATACCTAATTAGTTCAAAATAATACTCTTTTTAAATTGAATGGATGCCATAGTTATTAACAAAGCAAGTAAGTAAAATCCAATAAATGCGATAAAATGTTTTATTAATGAAAAGCAAAATTAATAATTTATATAATAATAGGAACCCAACCAGACTTAGTAGCATGCATATATATGACCATATGCTTGTTAAGATAAAAACCTGCTACATCACCAACAGCAGGAAATTTTAGCCATTTCACCATCAAGGTTAGCCACAAGACCAAACTAAGAATGATAAAATTATGCAAATAGGATAGAAAGAAAAAATTCCTGGCTAACAAGTAAGAGATCCACTTTTACCTTATTATAGCATTATCTAAAATAACCCTGCATCTCATAGGCTGTGAATAAGAATTTTGTTCCATATTTGAACATTTATTCACACTTCTCAAAAAAATAACTGCAAGGATAATTTTAGGGAGAGAGATGAAAAATTGATGAGATTTGAAAATAATTTATTTAGTTTCTAAATTAAAATGTGATAATTATGAATTAAATAAAATTATTTTGTTTTACTCCAATATACTGTTGACATTTGAATATATTAGTATTTTTTTCAAACAGGTATCCTGAGAATGAGTATGTTTTATAGATTGGTGTGTTCTAAGAGCAAGGATAATCAAAATTATATACTATTTTAGAACTTTGGCTCAATGGGGTACAAGAAGAAAACTTTCTTCCATTACAAAAAGAAACAAAGGTAAGTATTAATAAATACAAGCATTATAACTGTCTAGACAAATTTCCCAGCAGCCATAGTTATTAAATTACTACTTAGTTCTCCTACCTCCTACTTATCTCATAATAGGAATATCAATCCACTTCAAGGGTCAACATTCACACAATATATTCTAAGCAGGGATATTTATCAGTGAAAGGTTAAATAAAATGATTACCACAAATAAATCGGATAGATAAAAAATATACTGCAAATGGAGTGATTTAAAAACTCTGCAGGACAAATCTTCGAGGATAAATATCTCAATTTCCTTCATTAATTATTACATTAGAAATAATGATATAAAATCAAAGATCTTCAGATTTTAAAAATTAATTTTTTGAAATTGGTTCTACAAATTAGAAATGTTTCTTTCTTGGTTTCAACTTCAACAAAGAAGCAAGCCCTGAATGCAATAATTTATCATTCAAAAGAGTTGTTATGCCTTAAAAATTTTATTACTTACATGACTAAGTACTGCAGAATCATTTATTTGCTTTGCAATTTCCATGTAAATTTTTCTGAGATCTTCTTCCTTCATATTGCACAATACATCTAGGGCCACTTCGGTTTCATTTTGCGCAACTGATGAAAGGAATTTACTTACAAAATTAGGACTGCATATTAGCTTTTTCAAATCAGATTGAGTGAGATCATCCTGAAAAATTCAGAACAAATTGAAGCTGAAATTTTTATCACACAACATACAAGAAAAACCTATTCAAACCATGAAATGAGTATTTAAATTCACCACCATGTAAAGACTTAGATTTTAAGCAATTATGCTGATCCAATTTGAACCAATTGCTTAAAATATCATTATTTTTAAATGCAAAGGTACATTACAAGTAAAGATAAGTTTATTTAAGATAAGTTATAGCCAAGCGTCATTTATGGTATATGTCAGCATACACACTCACACACTGCCTTATTGGCTTTACTAGACTGCCTTTATGTTAGCTACCAAATTAAAATTTTCAGAAGTTAATAGCAGCACACTTACAACTATGATGATGATAATTTTAGATTTTTAATACCTTCGGGATTATTTGATACATAATAAGAAATAATATGTTCTTCAGTTCATTTTCAATTTCTTCAAGTACGAGGGTAGGTTGAAAAGTACTGCACACATGCTTGTAGAACGCAAACGAAATGCTCATCAGAAGCAAGCCTGGTGGCATGTAGAAGTAACATTCCCCCTTTATACACATGTGCAGTTTAAAGGTGTTGCATTCATCCAGCGTAATTTGAGTTGTGGAAGTATGGAGATGTTTTCTAGTACTATGTCAACGCGAGTTAAACAGCGTGCTGTTTTCAAATTTTGAACTGCTAAAAAGTGGCTCCTACTGAGATTCATCATCCTTTAAAGGCTGTTTATAGTGACAATACTGTTGATAGGTATACTGTAAATCGATGGGTAATAAAATTTTGTGGTTGCCAGTCTGGAAAAGCCATAATTGTTGGTGAAACATGCAGCGGACATCCGATCACTGCCACAGATGATAAAAATTGCAAACTCGCCGACAATTTGATTCAAAATGACCAGCAAATCACTTAAAAGCATATTGCAAACCACTTAGGAATTACCAGAATAGAATAGCACCAATAATCTTGCAACATGACAACGCTTGTCCTCACACCTCATGCGCAACTGAAGAGGCTCTGCAAAACCTGAAGTTCAAACTGATTTCACACCCTCCTTACTCACCCAATCTTGCTTACTACGATTTTTATTTTTTTCTCTAATCAAGAGAGACATCATACACCTCGGACGATAACACACCATAATCAACACCTCAGACGATGAGGTGAAGACAGCTATCGCATCCTGGATTCAAGGAAAGTCAGAAGAATTTTCAGTGACAGAATGAAAAACTTGTTACACATTGAGAGAAATGTGTTAGGCTTAATGGTGACTATGTTGAAAAATAAGTACATGATTTTGAAGCTTAAGTACTGTACTTTATTGTACTTTCTGCCCGATCTTGCTATTTGTTTTTGTTCATGTTCTACAAGCATGTGTGCATTACTTTTCAGCTTACCTTTGTACATAATACGTAAATAGATTTTCGCACAAGTATCACTTTGATTGAAGGACCAGATAAACTTCCCTGGCCCTTTCAAATATCTAGAGTTATGGTAATTTAGCTAATACTTGATTTTGAATCACATAAATCAAAAAGTATTTACTTGGGTGTAACTTTAAATTTCTAAGCAATTCCATGCCTGAATGGCTGTACTAAATACTTACCAAGGAAATATTTTGTAAATGTATTTCACTATTGAGGATAGTATCAGTAACTTCAGCACTAAGGTTAATTGGGGAACTAGTCAGTTGGCTTTTCAATAATTTTGGATCCTTTACAACATTCTTCAAATTTAAAGTTCCTATAGAAAGAAAAATATTTGTTAATGCAATAATTTAGAAGAATATTGATAGAATGTCACTTAAACTAAAAGGAAAGAAAACAGCATACACAAGTACTTCATCAAGTTACCAATAGAATAATCTTGAACCCCAAAGAAGTTGCAGAAAGAAATTGATATGATATATAACTCAAATTAGGAATGATGCAAAGAAAGAAATTCTCGATCAACATTCAATCAACTCACATAATCTTGATGAATGGATTGCAAAATCAGAATTAAAAAGCTTTAATATCTGAGGCTAATACCACCAGTGCAAAAGTTTTTATCTTATCATCCAAGCATATTTCTTTTCCAAAATTATTCTACTATCTTTCATAAGTAACAATGTTACTTTTTCCCCTGGCTAACCAGCATACCACACCAATCTGATGACAGCTGCTGAAACTATAACATCTTACAATACATTGTGTATACTTTGGTTTACATTAAAACCCTTAGGCCAGAAACCATCTCCCCTTGAGTCAGACAAAACCCTTCTTTTGTTGGAGGGTAAGTGAATCAGAAAGTTGCTGTGGGAACAAAAATCATATTTTTGGAAGAGAGTAAATAAGTTAGAAAGCTTCAATATGACAGATCACATGGAATACATTATAGTACCAGTGGCCACTATCAGCATGGTGCAGTATTCCAGATAGCTGAGGATTACCTTTTGAAACCAAGGAATACCCTACGTACCCTACCTTTACAACTACTATAAAGAAATGTTGGGCAAAAATTATGAGAAATGTGCATAATTTCTATTAATAGTCAAGTAACTTGATTAAAATAAATAATTAATATCAAATATCTGAAAGCAAAAAATATTAAGAATTAAAATAGGTGACTCACCATTAATGGGGCTCTTCTGCTGGACAACTCTTTGAAGTAACACAGAAAAATCCTGTACATCATTCAATGCTCGTTTAATACTGTCAACCTGCTCAATTTTCAACTCATTCTGTCCTACCCTTTCTATTTCATCTAAAAATTGTCCCAATCTGCAAAGAAGACACAAAACAAACAATTGAAAATTAAAAGAAAATACATTAGAAGACTCAAATAAGACTCCAAATAGATTATTATAAGAATAATAGTAAAAATTATAGTTTGAATACTCACATGGTCTGATTAAAATTATTCATTTCATCTTCAACTAAATGATTATGACAAGTATTGTTGAAAGCACAAATAAAACTCTGAAAAAATGCCAATGCTCCTGTTGATGGCATTGCTTTTTGCTGGAAATGGCCTGCAATTAAGTTATAATTAACATTAAAATTTCATCGTGAAGTTAACATAAGTTATGCTAGCAAAATGAAATGATACTACACGTAATAGTAGAAATGCGATTAACTGTGGCTTAGGATAACACATCATTGAAAGGATATTTTACAATACTGTAAGATGGGAATATTAACCCCAAATGTAGCTGAAGATGATGATGTTCTTTAAAGACGATTTCTCAGAGATTACAAAAGCATAACATGCAAAATTAAATCAACTAGTAAAATTCCTCAAGTTTCTATGTCTGATACAGACACAGGATAAGGAACACATTCCAAATAACTGCATGCTTAAACACAATTAAACTGATTGTGAAAAAGTTGTTAAAGTCAGGAAGATAAACCTCATGTTCTCAATAGAATGTACAGCAGAGTAAGAATGCAATTGATATGTGACAAACTATAGTTGCACTTCATATTACATAGATGAAATTAACTTACATTCATGTCTGTATAGTTTCAGGCCCCTAGTTCTAACCCACATCAAGATGGAAAAAAGGAAGAGTGGCCATATTAACTCTACCAAACACCGGATCTGAAAGATAATACACATAAAAAATAAATCACCTCCTTAAAATGTCGAAGTAAGTAGGATTTCCAGGTTTGAACTCAACCAAAACCAAGTTTTATCATTATTGTCATAGTAAGTCATGCAAAAAATGAATAGAGATAATTGCCAATTTGAATCATTAACCTTACTGGATGACCATGGAATCCATAAAATATACAGTGTTTACAGGAATTGTAATGTTAATAAAAACAAAAAATGTAGACTGAAATATTAAAATCAGGGGTCTGCAAAACTTTGATGACCATCGACCGCTTAAAGAATTTCTTGAGTCATCATTGACAACCTCTACCTCACTTCTATGCAATTATACCAGAAAAAGCAAAAAATATACTTTTATGATATTTGAGAATATCTTTTTATAGCTTAGATGCAAACAACCAAATGTTATTAAAGTGAGGATGAATAATAGTATGAAATAATTGTGGAAGAAGTGCAAAGGTTATTATCAACCCTTATAAAAGGTAGGATAGAGGAAGTATAAACAAAGTAATTTTAAGGAGACTTTAAGGAGTTACAAGAGGTTGGATTACATAGAAATAAGTTTTAGAAGTTGTACAAACACACAAAGCAACTAAAACAGCATAAGTAAATTAGTCAAGAGAGAGAAAATAGGAGAGTATTATACTCATAAATGGAGGCTGAAGATATTTTCAAAATTATTAATGAACCTAATCCATTAAAATTTAATCATGTGTGATTAATAGAAGATTCTATAAACCCACTTTAACCCCACTTACACAAATAAAACAACATTAGAAATATACAACTTTTATTACTAGTTTTATTTTTTATTATTTTTTATTGAAAAATATTGGGCTGGCTGAGAATTTCAAATAGTTTTGGAAGTACTCATTTGAAGATAGCAATCAGTTTCACAAAGACAGTGTACTCACAAACATAAAATAACAAATATTGGAATTAAAAATACTGACTTTGATACAGATGAGAAGATCAGCAGATGAAAATAGAATAAGAAAAGGTCAGCTAGCAACAGTGGAGGTTCCAAGGAGAAAAAGTACATTGTTAAAACAATGAGAAAGAGGGTAAGGGAAAAACTAAACAAAGGTGGGATTTCTGAATGCTGAAAGGTAAAAGGCTCATAGCATTTTCACATAAATTTGTAAATAAATAGAGGCATAAATCTTAAATACGAAAGATAAAGCTAATGAGAATTAAAAATGAATCTAGAGTTTAAAGTAGTGTTAAAGTAAGACAATACTGTGTAAATAAAAAATGAGAAGAGCAGAAAGGCTACCATCAGTTCTCTTACAACCAACATTTGAGTTGAACAAATGATTTATAAATCAATAGAGATGATTAAATGAGGATTTGTTATAAAATAAATGAAATACAATGATGGTGAGGAAATTGACAAATTGTATTTTAGTAATGAGGAGAACTTTTGTTCAATTAGGTTATTCCCTCATTATTATTATTGGCTCTCTGAGGATACCAAAAATTTCTAAATAACATTGAACTTATCAACAATCGTTAACAACTGCTTCTGTAACCTCCCAAGAGCAAGCCAAAAGACTTCAACCCCACTTACACACATAAAACAATAATAGAAATAGACAACTTTTATTACTAGTTTTATTTTTTATTATATTTTTATTGAAAAAAATTGGGCTGGCTGAGAATTTCAAATAGTTTTGGAAGTACTCATTTGAAGATAGAAATGCAGGGGAGATCATCTTAAAAATAGCCATAGCTTATTTGGCCTTAACAAGCACAATAGACTGAAATATAAGGTTCATTGAATTTTTAGAATAAAGCACTAGACTCTACAAAGCTCAATGATAAACATAAAGAAGCATCAAGAGACTCTCCATTAGAAATGTGCACTAAATTGTACACCCAGAATAGAACAGAAATGGGAATGTTCTCCAATAAATGAAGAAACAGCTGGTAAGTGATTAAAATGTGAAGGAGTTAGCCAAACGATGGATTATTCGTGAAGACAAAAGACATTTCTCAAGAAATATTAGAAGGCACAAGGGAGGTGGTTAGGAAGCAATTTCAGTTAATATATTAGCCAAAGAAGAATTGTACTGTAAATAAATACATTAATATGAGAGAGAAATAGAAATCTATAAATAACTACGGGTAATAAATTTAAGTAAAATCCTATAGAGGATAATGATAAATAAACTAACACATTTGGTAATATAATGTATATTAAAATACTTTAGGCATATCTTATGATATGAGAGAGATATTGTATATCTGAAATATTTCAAATGAGCATTAAAATGTTGCTGCATGTTGTCAACGTGAAGAATTGTTGAAAGAGGGATAAATGGCAATATATATAAGAGTGACTAAACCAACATGTCAGTTGTATTGTGCAGAAACTTGGAGGTGTCACATGAAACATAGGAGTACCCTGGATGTTATTAGAATGGATAATATGAGAAGAACGAATTTTATAGGGAAAACTCATGAAAAATGAGAGATGGGGTCTGTAATGAATAAAAAAAAAACTAATAATACATCAGCGCAACACAAAAGTTAAAGGTGCTTTATATCGTATGCAGAGAGAATGGATAAATGGAGAATGAGAAAGGCAGATGAGATGATAGGTGATGTAAGCAGTTCAGTTCAGTATATGTTATATGTTATCTCATACATGGCTTCATAACATTCATAATGGGGAACGCAGACAAAAACAGGGAAGGAAAACCAGTAAAAATTATATTGTTTTGCTTAAGTGAGTAGTTTAATGAGTTTACATCCATGACTGTTACAGGGTCAATTATCTTTGGAAATTTCACACAAATTTCTCGTTCACTTGGTTTGATATAGTTTAGTTACTCAAACACCATATAACTAATTAGTAAATGTGTAGGTTCAAAAGCAAAACAGAATTAAACTACAAAAGAAACACTGTAGAACCAAATTCCATTCACAAAACAGAGAGGGAACATGAAGTAGTAAAGAAGAAAATCAAAAAGTAACATACTATAATCTGCAGAAATCTACAATACTTAATTGAATGACAGTTTAAAAAATATAGAAAGACTGCTCAACTGCAGTTTTTGACAAGAATTCAAGGAAAGGCTTAAGCAGAATATAATTATCCTCAAAAAAGGAACACTGCCAGAAGAAGAAATTACTTGCCTTTTGTCTTTTGCGAAGAATGAAGTTCTTCCATAACAGCAGCTGAAGCTGGGAAATAAAGCCCATCTTCCAATACTTCTAATTTAAAATTTCATTAATCGAATTCCATTTTCTGAAAAATTCATACTATAATTACCATAGGAAAAACATGAGAAAATAGTACATTTTGCATTAAAATACACGCATTGATATTCAGGAAGATCCTTTTTGATAAATTTATTAAAATACAATAATATACCCCAAAAGTTATACCTACGCAGAGCCAAGATAAACATCCAATCGCTGCGGCTACCGAAATTTGAGTTAATTATTTTCACGGCGTAGGTGCAACGATATTAAAAGAATGACAAACCGAAGGTTACCCAGCTATAAAAATTCGTGAGAAGCAGTAATGCTGAGTCCTTGTCGAAAACTCGGTAGAATCGAGGAATAAAAAATATAAAATCAAACTTTGAATGACAATCGAACACTTATAACTAGTAATTTAATGAAAAGTGTTAACCAGAGTATGCCGGTAAAGAGCTTCCTACGAATTGACACAGCTGCAATGATATTATTTGAAAAAAGAAAGGACAACTAGTCAAATTTAAATGTCCTACTAAATTATTTTTGTTTGTAAAATATTCATAGGCGGAAAAGATTTTCTATTGGGCACTAGCATTGAAAAAAACGTGACAAACAACGATAATCAATGAATGATTAAGCAATTTATGTTGTACCTTCAGTCAAGTTGACTTATCGTCCAGCAGCAGACAGCATTTGCCATTTTCGCGAAGTCACAGCAGTTCCATCTACAAATTCAAGGCCAAGTTACAACACAACCGCGGCAGAAATTGACTTGGAGACTTGGACTTAAATTAAATTTTATTGGGACATTGGCCAACAGTTTTGAACATAACGCTTGATAACATATGATAAAAATCGCGATTTATCTTATCACTATGACGTTAAATGTTGATCGCTTCAATCACCGATGTGTCTCGTCGTTTTTTTTTGCCGATTGTCGTAAATAACCAGTCAAAAAATTCAGGAAGAAGGATGTCACTGATGAAGATTTGGATTTTCTACTGTGAAAATTTGCATCATAAGTATTTTAATCAGATTATACTCTTGAACTCAAAAACGAAGTATATCTATCATAATATTTCTTAAAAATTCATGGTATGCTTATGGAAAAATCACGGTTATTATTTTATACTTATAACCGCTATACTGCTCCAACATTTTCATTAATTTGCCCATTACAGTGGGGATGTAACAAGGGAAGAACTCGAGAATGCTAAACATTTCGCTGCCTAAGTGTTAGATCATTTCTTACATTTTTCAACATTTCTCGAAAGTATAGAAAAATCCACCCAAGAAATGAAAATAGATCTTTTATGAGAAAAACCGCTTAGTAAGAGCAGTTTGGTTTTAAATTCTTTTCGTAATAAATGGACATCGAATAATATAGCATTAAGAAACGCCTAAATTAATAGATTGAGGTGCATTAGTTAATTTTCCATGTTAAATATTTATTGCTAGTTCTTGAAGAAGTATCTATTCAGAGGAAACGGAAATTACGTTTTCAGAGGTCCATGCTCGGTTGTTGAAGTGTATCCATTAATACATTCTTAGAGTTGAATTTCAGCTTCGAAATTAATCTGAAAAGGGGTCTCCTCAAAAATGAATCGTCATTTCGTTTTCTTACCTGTTTAGGAAACTATTCAGTCTTCATTCAGGATAATCCGAGAGATTTTTCACAGTAACAATGAGGCACTTAAAATAAGCCCGTAGGAATCACAAATTACAACTCCGTAGTTTTATTTGTTTTTCAATGTATATCTTCACATTTCCCTTTTTACGTTTTTTTGTTTCTCTTGGTAATGGGGTAACAGTATTTTCACTCTGTTCAATAATTTTTTACAAAACTTCTGCAAAAATATTCCTTACGCCGCAAACTATGTCACTAAACTTTCAGATCTCAAATCACATCTTCTCGCGATCACTTTCCAAGTGTAACTGACAACTTTGCGACAAATTTCCGCGAAATGATAACTGACCGACGTCATGAAATCTCGAACCAATAGCGTGTAGGAGGAGGAAAGAGGGGAAAGTGTTGAAATGTTGTTTGAAAAAATGCTGCTGAATTAGAAAAATAGTTGATCCTCAAACTGGTTTGAGGAGTAGCTACAGTTTAGCCAGTGTGTTAATCATCCCAGACTCAAAGGCAAAGGGAAATTACGTTCCATCCCTATTCTTTGAATATATAATACTTTTTGCATACCGTGAAAACAGCGATTTAAAACTATTAACATCTAATATAAAACACGGTAACTCCCCACCTACCAACCACCCTCCTAACCACCCTCCCAACCTTCACCTTCATATTTCCGCTACAGCAAAATTCGAAAGCTACTTTAGACGAGTTTGCCTATGACATAGAATTATTTATCCTCATTCATCCTAGGATTTAAAAAAATATTGGAAATTAATAGAAATGGCTGAAACTCAATCGTAATTACTCAATCGTTAATTTTCCCGAAGAAAGAAAATTTAGAACATTTTTAAAAAAGACTAATTTCTGTATCTAATGTCAGTGCCGAAAAAAAATTAAGTTTTTCCTTCATAATGAATTTTCTGGAGCAGAAAACAGCATGACAAATGTTTCAAATAAACGTTCGAAGGAATTTAATCTCAATTGCAATTCGATTTAATAGAA
The DNA here is from genome assembly GCA_000376725.2 of Ladona fulva. Taxonomy (NCBI): domain Eukaryota; kingdom Metazoa; phylum Arthropoda; class Insecta; order Odonata; family Libellulidae; genus Ladona; species Ladona fulva. The sequence continues at coordinate 817,274 of KZ308299.1, read as the reverse complement.
AATTTGGAAAACCATGAGAATTATGCAAAAATAAGAAAAACAGTAAAGAGAAGTACGAGGCAAATTAGTTGTATTATATTTAAGAATGCTTCGACAGCTGATGCCTCGTCTGGGTCGCCATCGGGACCCCTTCCACCAAAGGCGACCGCGCTACCCACTTGGATATCCGGAAGCCACTTTTACGCTTACAAAATACCGAAGTGAAATTTTCATGAATCATACAAGTTAATCAAACGAAAAGATGATCAAGTAGAGATAACACAATAAAAGTGAATCCAAGGACAGAGCTAATTCCTTTGATTGTGAAAGTTTCGCTCATTCGAGCAATTGGGTTTTGGCAGCAATTTTACAAGATAAAATTAATCTTATCTTTATCCCAGAAAGACACAAGATCGATCTCTAGAGTTGGCATTGCTTACCAGCGGAAGTTGTTGTCACAAGAGATTAGGATGTAAACGGAGTCCGGTGGTAATTTACGGCCGTCGGCCGAAAATATCCCGTTATAGGAATTTGGATATAATTCGTAATTTAAGTAATGTAAAACTTCATACTTTATTTTTTAATATAATAAGTTATTGTAAAAATCTGTTCCTCGATCAAAAATATATGGACCCAAAAATACGTATTCAATGTCCGTTTCCCTGGGTTCACACTAAGAAAAGACCTTTATTATCACTGTAAAAAGCATTATAAACATCAAATAGTTTAGATCAATATGCTGAATGCGCTCTGCCAAGATTCAGTGGCTCAATTTCCTAAAAACTTTGCGACGACATTTTAGTTTCGCAAGTGCTGATCATTACTTAACGATATTCCTCTGAGGACATAAAAGTCAATTCATCATGCAGAAGGGTAATGATTAGTTAATGAAATAAGGATCGTTAAGCTCAGTAATAGTAAACTATTATAAGAGAGAATTCTTATTTGACTTACATTTATACATCTGAAAGTAGCGACCAAATTTTCTTCAAGTTCATTTATACAGAGCAATAAGAATTCGGGGTCCTTCTATTGGCTACCGAAAATTGCATTGAAAGTATCTCGTCAAACTTAGGAGCAACCTTCTAGATTTAGGAACTGGTCCATACTCTATCTATCTTGCCTATTCTTCAACAATCATGACGGAAACTGCAAGATAGATAGTCTTGATTGCACAACGGAAACGATATAACCGATGAGTATCATAAGTACGTTTGTTTTTGGATTGACACTTATCTTGATACTAGTGTCAAATTATAATTTTTATAATACGTGCGTTTATAAAGTCTATCTTCAATTTGTTCCACTAAAAATGCGTTCAACTCGACTGAAATACACTTCAAGAATGCTCAAGCATATGGTTTTTTTCCTCCATCACCACTCTCCGGCTTGCACCTGTTCGCATGTTTAGTAACGCCCAAGTTGTCTTGTCCTTTCCTGTATACTGCTTTCTTTCTTCTCCTTTCATTCCTTTTGCCTCTTTTATAGCTGCCTCCAATTTGTTCAACCTTGAATTTCCCACGGTCATTTTGCTGCAATATTTCCGTCGATTTAGAAATTTGATTTACATTTACATATCTGTAAGTAGCAACCAAATTTTCTTCAAGCTCATTTATACTAGTACATGCATTTAATTGAAGGAATTTCATTTGTTTGAATGCTTTTTTGGTTGTTTACACATAACGAGAACATAATCTACATCCATCATTATGATGAAGCTCTGATGATCGTATTTATAAATCAACTTTGATTTTTAAAATCACCTACAGTTAATCAACAACTATGAAGCTATGATAAATGGTAATTACCTGTTTCAACCCTCTTAAATCAGTCACAAAAATTACAAGGCTCAATGCACAATAAAAAATGTCATATTCTTAATTTAATATTTTCTAGTCATCCTCATGACCAAGATTTCCTCATGACGTGGGCGATCGCCCAGTGTGTTTTCAACCACCACCCAACCAATCGAGCTCCCACTACTGAGTTAGAAATTAGGAGTCTTCGCACATAGTTTTACATACAATATCTTTTACGTAAAATATCATTCAATAATTATATTATTTTAAGCTGTCGAAGCACTTTTAACAATAATACTACGAAATTCGTAAATTAGCAATTAAAACCTTTTCTGGACAATCTGTCCGCGTACATCTAAATTTATTCATGCATTTATGTATCAACAATTTAGAGTGAACTATGTTAATATCCTTTACATTTCTCATTTATATCTTCCGCGTGATCAATGAAATATTTTTCGACGCTGTGGCTTTCAACATAGGCAATAGAATATCTCACTTGTCGCTGAAATTCCGTATTCCATTTTATTTCTAGGGATAATCTCATCTAATAGTTCATTGCTAAAAATCAATAATTCAGTTAGCGTTTTCCAAATTACGTTTCTTTCTGGCGAGAAACGCACTTTGATGAAATGTATTTTCAATTAATTAATTCTATTTTAAATTTATGATCATAATTCTTTAATTCCCGAAATGTTTATATGTCTATTTAAGGGGATATACCGGTAAGACTTGTAGGAAAAGTAGTGTGACAAATTCGTCAATTTTAATTTGTCATACATATAGATACTCATGTAATTATTACGAAAGGATTTCAATTTCCATTGTAAAGTATGATATAGGAACAATGATGAAACAATAAATATATAATGTGAAAAAACGGAATCGAAAGCTACTACGACATCGAAATTTAAATTGGTGCTTAAGTCAACAAAATCTCGTTTTCTAACTTTGGGTTGTGCAAGCGTGTTTGAAACAGCCCGCGAACAGAAACTATTCCCGCGATATCTATTACCAAAAGAGCTTGAGATAGAGCAACGCCGATAACTGTTTGGTAGAATCACATTATACGACCTTTTTCCTTCTGCTGGTGATAGCTTTTTGCGAGTGATCTTAAACACGGGTAAGTGGAAACCGTTCATGCAGTAAAGCATTTCTGTAATCAATTTCTTCCGATTGGTTCCGTTCACTAGCCACTGGACGCTGAATGAATCACACAGCGTGTTGCGTGACGAAGCAAAATTTAATTCAAACCTCAGCTGGGCAGGAGAATTCAATCTTCTCAATGTTTGATAGCTGGCCGGCCAAAAGGGGGTTCGATGGCTCTCTAATTTCCGGGCCCCAATTTTCAAGGGTCCTTTTAATAGGCATCTTCCTTATTTTACCGAAGGCAATAATACTTCTGGGTAAAATTGTGTTACGCCAATAATGATTTCTTTGTAAGCACTTATTTGCGAGATGGTCATAGGAAATAAACTGTACTGAAAATATTGCAATAAAATGAGGTATTTCTCTACTAGAAATTTTTGAGACATAAAAACCTTAAAAAATGAAGATAAGAATCGAATGTTAAAAGGAAGGGTTTCAAGCAGCAGTGTTAGAATTTATAAGCAATCGATTCTTATGGGAGAATTCAGCATTGGTCTGGCGACGAACCCAAGACCATATTGAAAAAATCTTTGCCGTTTGCATTACAAGAACATGTCTAATAACAATATCTCGATTATCAATTCTCTATCGTTCCGGGTAGTGCAACGTTAATTTCCTATAATCCGCACAATGCATTCTTTACGGAAAAAATTGAGTATTCTAGGCCTTCTGGGATCGAAGCTATGACAGCTGTGATCGATGTCTTACTTTTCTTCTGGGTTACTGATACCACATAAAAGGGCCAAGTCAAAGACACTTGTAGTTAAGGCTCAGACTCCAAAACCTACGTGTAGCAATATAATAGATACTGGAGTACTTACCTCACGTATATTTGAATAAATGTTGACGAGAAAGGTAAAGAATGTCTAGAAGGTAAGAAGATGACATTTAATAGCGGAAAAATAAGTTGTTCGTGAAATAAACGGGATAAATATTTTTCTAGACAAAAATTCGCTCTAAGTATTACGGCAATGCATGTATGGTGCGTGGTTGCCTAACTTCGATTTTCAGTTGCAAATTTTGCATAAACAAAGGCCCATTGAGTTGAACGGCCGGTCAATTGTCTGTTATTTTTGAGCAAGGAACGTGCTCTGAAAGTTTCGTGTAAATCCGTGAGGCACAAACCTGGTGTTTCTTGTAAGATATGACAACCAACGTATAATATGAATCTTCAGCGAAGTGTTTCTACAATTTGTGCATACATGATACATTCATCGCTAAAAAATGGATTTTTAAGCTTTTCGCTTGGGAATTAAGGCACTAGATTATTATCGATGTTGGGCGCATGGGGATATCATCTAAAATTACCCTCCCTTGGAATGTTTCTAGATCCGCGCACCAGATGTGTAAATCAGGTGTTACAGATTTATCAAAGTCATCCTAAGCTTGGATATATCTCTTGTGAGTTCTTACGGTTGAGAATTTGTTTGCATTTTCTTGCAATCGAAAAATCTAAGCTCAAAGAAATAAGTCAGTAGTCAAACCTAGTTCCTTTTCTTTTGAACCCCATAGCTTTTTGGACCTTGCTGAAGAGGTAGAAATTTATAGTTATATCCCTACACATTTCAAACAGTTCAGAAACACCTACTGAAATAACTCTCAATGAACATTATACATTAAAACTTACTTAAAATATTTTTCTATGAGAATAAGTAGAGATTTTGGTAGGAAAAATGTTGGCCTCGATTTTGGTATATATGTACTTCAAAGAAAGCATAAGGTATTCGATATTACTTTAAAAGATCAGGAGGATATTCGATGTGTATCCTCTTTCTATGCATTATAAGTTATTTAGCTCTATAGTATAGGGTTTCCAAGCGACAGTTCCTTCCCGCCCGTTCTCGGGAATTATTTTGATTTTCCCGTTCCCGAACCCCGAGAAAATTCCCCTGGGAAATAGAAAAAATCTGTTATTAGAATCCTGTAACACTTATAATGAGAAGTAAACGCACAAATCAAATACATATTTCCTTTTTCTTATTTATCGCTACCTAAATAAAATTGCGTTACAATGTTAAACGACACCAAAAAGAAACGCAAGGAATCGGATATCATATGACCTTAGATGCCAATTTACTTTTGAAATGTCGCTAGATGCAACCTGAAAAATAGCTAAAATGTCACTAAACTCAGAGAAATATTGCTAAAAAGTAGTTAAAGTATGAGATTTACTTCCATAAATGGACTATCAGTTTATAAATTATACATATTGAATTTTTAGAACGAATATTATGTCTTTTATCAACCGAAACTAAAGCTATTTTTTTAAAGTGAAACATTATATTATAAGAGTGGGTAGAAAGGGACCGGCGTAATAGAACATGATACTCCATAGAGTATGAGGTCCGCTAAAACAGAAAGAGGTCGCTAAAAGAAGTAAAATTTCGCTAGATTTAGCGACAATAAGGCTAAATTGGCACTATGCACATGTCGTACTTAGTTAGTTAGTTTTAACTTAGCTCCAGTAATTCGAGCACATGTGATCATGGAGAGCAAAAAATAATGCGAAGAGTGCAAAATCCTTCCTTCAGGTAAATTAGAAATAACGGGTGTGAAAAATAGCGACATAACTGGTACTGGAACCCAGGTCTCCTAATTTCCGAGTAAGTATTCTAACCACTGAAGAACCATGCCGCGTCTGTTCCATACTGTATGGGGATGCATTCCCAGTTGGGAATGCATACCAACTAACCCTAGTTGGTAGTTCAGTGGTTAGAATATTTGCCCGGAAAATAAGGGAAAACTGGGTTCGAGTCCCAATCATGTCGCTATTTTTCACACTGTCATTTCAGTTTGCGGTTTCAGCCGCACGGCTATTCCGTGCTATGTAATACACCTTTCCTTAACCCTTTGCAGTTAGAAAACCTTCAGTTAAAATTTGATAGTGATGCGGTTGTAATTACAAGTAACTGTGTTACGGAATCATTCGCACCAGCTATGTTACGGAATCATTCAGAAAATGATCACCCACTATTCAACATTTTTTATACAAACGGTCTCCGCAACTATAGCGAAAGTATATTTATGAAGCAACATCGACTTGCAGTGGTGGTAGTAAATTTAATAAAAATTTTGAGTGTGACAAAAATGATAACAGTACCTACTTCTGGGTTAGGTGGCGTTCCCCGAGCTGATAACAATGATTTGATAGATGAACTATCTTAGGTAATCAACAGCTTTTGGAGAACTGCGAAAATTTTAACAATAATAATAATTTATTTACCGCAAACAGGAAAATACCTAATTAATTGCGATATAATAAATGAATGAATACATAAATACAAATTATTACACAAAGAAACACAATATCGACATAAATTGCAATAGAATAAATAAATCACAATAGAAATAAAAAGAAATAAAATTGAAGGTGGGGAGAAAAAATATATAACCTAGATAGACTTGAATGAATTTTTCGCTTTAAAGAAGAGAGCGAATAGCAGAATAAATCAATATCTGTGAAATTATTCAGGACCTCGTTCGTCGTTTTCATCATTCTAGCCAAAGGTTCAAAACGACAAACATCAACTCTCCCGGAAGAGTCCCGAAACAGGTATGTCTAGAACGCCTCAGTGGAAAATTGAAGTTAACGAGAGAACAAGATCGCTTTTGAAACATTCTCCTATAAAAATTCTTTTTAGGAGCAAAAAATAATCTTGGGTGATAACAGGAATGAGCATCCAGAGAAATTGAGGAAACGAGCTTACAAGGCAACGTATTCTCTCACTCCTAAGTTGAAGATGCTTTTGCTCGCTCTTTCGATAGCTTGATAAATCAAAGATTTTTTTCTATATCGAGTGCAATGGTTAAAAAACAAATATCACGATTATTTGATCCGCCAATGCTCTGTTTTCAAAGATTTCTTCTGAAGACAAGGAATAAATATTATTTGAAATAATTCTTATCTTTCAAACAATGTTGTTGGAATTCCTTTCCAGTCTTGTAATTTCAGTAGGCCTCCAAATTTTAAATTTCGCTTACGTACGTATTGCGTAAACATTTTACTTATGGGAGTGTCTCAAAACCACTGAAATAGTGCGCTGAGTCAAGGACTTCCAAGCCCAACCTCTGGCTTTTATTGTATAAATCTGCTGTTGAAGCCATTATTGGAGATGATCGTCGAATATTAACTAAAAATATAATTTCTGGAATTCCCCATAATTCTCGAGAAATACGATTTCCAGTCTACGACTCCCGGAGGTTTCAGAATTTCGGGAGTTTGGAAACCCAAAGTTGGTTTCAAAATGGGCCTACATCAAAGAATCTTATGTTAGCCCAAATTATTTTATTTGGCGTGTAATAGTTCTGCATGTCACATTTACACAGAAAAAGGCAAAGAAATTTACAAAGAAAAATGATAAGTCGGTGTGATACGCATTGTCCTTCAGAATGTCTGAGAAGCTTGGAAACCGCAACAGTTGAGAAATGGATTTAAAACCAATACAAAAGTGGATCCAAGTAAGAATAATAAAAATGAAATGAACAGACCGAGAAAAAAGTACTCCGAAAAATGGATCGGTCGAAATGATCGGTGGAAAAATTTGTGAAGAGGAAAATTCACGTCTTGAGACTACGTAGTTGCTTAAAGACGGTCGTGGAACGCATGTTCCAGGAGGGAAGTAATGACAGTGGATTGCCTACATAGCTTGAGACCGTTGTCGGACTAATGAATTTCAGTGTTAAAAAATTAATCGATATGCAGGGTACCCGATGACCTGGATGGAGGCGATAAACCAATCCAAGGCTTGATTATTCATGCTAATGATGAAGTATATATCAACAAATGGTACCACAAGCCTATGTGATCTTTTTCAGTCTCCCAAGAATAAAAGGAGGCAATTAAAGATGCCCAAACGACAGGATACGGATTTTATGATTACAGCTGCCCAATCAGTACCAAACCCTATAAAGGTAAAACTAAGAATACAGCTAGCTTTTATTAATGTTTACAATAATAATGTTTACCGATGTAGCGAAGTATTCTTTTATCAATAGAGGTATAAGGGAATAGAGAACTCATTCCAATGCCGAAAAACGCTTAAAATTCCAAAAAGAAGCTAAAAAAGGTTATAAAATTTTAATTGTTTGTATTTATTATAGTCATCTTTAAATTCATGTATATAATTTTATATATTTCGTATATTTTATATAGGTATTTCAATGATAATTAGCGATATACTAAGTATGATTTTATATGTTGCATTATTATGTTGTATTTACTATAATTATGTAATTATTGTTAAGTTCTGCACTGTCCACGGGAGGTTTTTGGAGGGGTTTTCCTCCCATCTTTGGGGGAATGCCGTACAGATCTCAGTGTTATTATGTTTGCTTCCCCTTGACCGTTGCCACCTGGTACACCGACCACATTGCAAAGTTTTACCATTAAATATACATTATTTCCTAGCTCCAAGAGTACTAGAGAGTATACCGCATCGTTTAAAAGAACATATCGCAGATTAAAGGAAAAAATAATGAAACAGGGCAGAATGAGTATTTGTGGAGAGTCTTTATCTCTAGTAGCTTCACAGTATCGATGAGAACGTGCTGACATCGGTGAAGCCTTCCTCGATATCCAAGAATCGTTCAAAACTGCCTCGTAGACATGAAAAACACCCCGGATCTCTTATACCATGTAGCTGTAGATATTAAAGTTCCTTCTCCGCTAAAATGTATGTGTGTTCACAAGAAAAATTATAAATACAAAATGCATTGAGATCATTAAATTATGCACGTGATGAAGACTTTCAATGGTATATCTTCGCCTTCACAGAGAAAATGATGTCATTACAGCATGTAGAAAGGATTAGTTCAATGTATGAGTTTATAAGCAAAAATATAAGGATTTTGAGTGAATACGAGAGTGGTTTATTCGTGTTTGTGGACCTGAAACAAGATCAGGTATGAAATCCTTCTTTCGTTTCAATAATCTACCAGCTACAGTCCCTCTGTCAGATTCTAATCGTTAAAAAAATCGATCAAACAATAAAAGAAATTATAACATAGGAAGGATAAGCGATAGCTTCAAACGCTGACTTCCTAACCTTCGTTATGTGTTTGACAAAGTAAAACTGTAGCTAAGTTAGACTATATTTTGGTTAGGGTGAACAACTACGTCATGCTGGTCATTTTCAACTTAAATGTTTTGAAATTCATTTAGCGTGAATCACTTTTCCTTCAGAATCCAGCCAATTTGTAAATAATTACGAGTTTTGTTTCCTGTAGCAAACTTCAAAAGAACAGGAGAAAAAAGTTAGTTAGATCTGCAAGTGGTCATATCTTCAAAATTCAACCTACTCCGATTTTAGAATTTTGGCTTATAAAATTTTATCATATCAAACGTAGTATTCTATGAAAAAATTATTTCTTAGAGTCATTTGGTACAGCAATACCTCAAATCGCACTTTTACTGAGGATATTAATGTGATATATTCTAAATCAGCAGAATGCCATTAGATAAAGGGCAATGTTTTCTGGTGGACCAGATAGAGGTGATATAATAAAAATTTATAGGAGTAAATAAGATTAGAAACTTATAAAGATTCGATGCATTTCCGGTTGCTCAGGAATTCTTCTCGGGTGTTCAACCGTGTAAAGATGTTGTATAATTCTGACGTATCGACAACAACCTCTGCTTTCAAATACGAGATTTTTCTCCAAAACCATAATATCTCTCATTAAAGTGGTGTTGATATTTAGATACCCCAAACGTAACGTCTTAAGGGTAAAAAGTTTATTTTTCCCGTTAGCTGGTTTTCTTAATATAGATTTCTAGAAATCCTTTGCCATAGAGTAAAAGTTTGTTAGTTCTGAAGAAAAATGATAATTTATGTCGTTAAAAGGTATTTAAGACACAAATATTTAATTTTCTATTTTAGCGTCTCGGAGGTTTACAGAAATACTCATTAGAATATACAACAACGTCTCCTTTTTGCTGCTTATCTTTCTTAGTATTAGTCTTGTTATACTCTTATTTGACATTTGAATCAATAGTTGAAACCCATACCACAATGAAACCTATGCTGTCAGAGGCCTTGAAAATCCAACTATTACTGAACAATATTCGTCATATTTTCCATTCGTGTCGGTGCCGCAGAGTGTTTTTTTCGTACAATAGCTCCTCAAGATCTTTGGCTGTATGCCATGACCTCTTTCTATGGCTCAATGTAGGGTAAATTCATGCACAAAATTTACCCATTTGTCTCATATTTCTTTGTGTTACGTTATCATTCGCAAAACAACTGCATTTTATTTTAAAAGAAATAAATGGCTTTCATGGGTCTGGAAAGGAAAAAGTGTTAAACTTTGCACATAGAGTTGTGCTCCTTAAAACACGAGGAAAAACAGACATAACAATAATCAAAATAACTGAGATTTGAACCTAGATCTCTCACTCTCTAGGCAGATAACCACTAATCTACCGCTTCGAGCCTATTACATGCAATCCCTAAGCAGTGTTGCTTTCCTTTAATGGTGTGGACTCCTCAGCTGCTCACTCTGCCATGTAGACGTGACGTGGTAGCTTAAAGGTTAGAATACCTTCCCGGAAAGCGGGTTTGAGTCCCAGCCATGTCATTATTTTCCACATCTGTTTATCCTTGAGTTCTTATGACATTTGCATGCTTTGCTCTCATAGCTCTGAAATACATGATAGTAAAAATTTTCAACTTTCCCAATTGATTCCTACATACAACGCTCGAATATTCTCATTATAAAGTATGTGTGTTTATGCATACATGCATGTAAATGTGTGTTTGCGCGCGTTTATATATGTATTACATACATAAACACGCGAGAATAATTTCCTTAATTGAATAGCTAAATTTCATCATAGGATATATTCGCATAAACTGATATTGTAACACATTTTTGTTTTTTTTCACTATTTGATCTATATAAACTTTAAATTATGGTACAATATTTACACTATCAACTAAATATAAACTATTCCTCTAAAGCTATTTAGAAATAAAATCTTATATTTAACTGCTTTTTATCTTTAATTTCTATTAATGTACTCCTCGATTGATTACGGAAATCGGTATATCACACGCCAATATTAATACTCTCATTATCATGGAATATCTCTATCTATATATGTAAAGCAGAAATTCTGTGGGTTTGTTTGTCTGAGATTAGAGTCCACACCGTTTGTCCGATTTATTTTGCATACGTGTTCTCGAGACCCGGAAGGAAGTACTGTCACCTTTTCATTCCATAACCACTGAGTTTGAGCCGAGATCGTTCAGATAGATTTCCATAAGAAATGCCTGCAAAGTCCAATTTTATCGGTTACGGACCTTATTTCTTTTGCCAAATTAAATAAGAAAGAATAGTCGTATGAAATCTTGCTAAATGCCGAAAGAAGGAAAATTGAATACAGATTCTTATTGTTGTCGTGGAATATGGCTTTCGTTTCGAAGTTTCGAGAATTTAGATAAAATATACGAATAATTTATGAAATTTTGAGGTTGTGAAAAACCCGTCCTCCTGACGACCAATGCGATTGTTGATTCCGAGCTCATGCATTTTCGCACAAGAATAAACTGGGCATTTATGCCCATTTAGAAACAACGGCAAGAATTGACGATACGAAGAGGAGGAAAATTTTCTGAGATTTTAACTATTACAGTCACCAACAATCTATAGTGATGAATCGCAGGGGCAACAAAGATACGGAGCACCATAATGAATTAATGGAGATGGATGAGTACATTTTTGTCTATCAATTCGGATTCTTGACACATTTCACGATTAAATCGAAGGAAATTCCATAAAGATTCGCATTCTTATTGTTGATCGTAGATTTCGACTTCGAAATATGAAAACTTTGATTAGATTGAAAATTTTTGTTTTCGACAACCTGTCCCATTGGACTAAACTAAGATGCGAGATGTTATTTTCTCTTCTGTACAAATAGGTATGCTGTATTTAATCCGACTTCTATTTTCCCCGTTGACCATAAGCGGGTACTTCAGCTAGCTAACTAGTATTTTGGATAAACTTCCTTGTATTGTAATCTGTCTTTCGTTTATTGTAGTGATATCTTATCGCATGTTGCAGCCACGATTTCTACAGATTTCAATTAATTTCCAAATCATATTTAATCATCCTTTCTGCAAATAAATCACTCCTAATTACATTAAAATTCAAGATTTTTCTTTCGCAGTGTTCTACTGTTGTCGTCGGCGGATATTTCGAAGTCTTACAGGAAGACGTTACTTAATAGCTTACCAAAGATTCGAATTTAATTAGCTCTGCAGATGAGGAAGCTGTCTCAAGTTTCTCTCTCGATCTTTAATTTGCTTATTTCCTTCTTCTTCTGGGGATACATTGACTCCAACTTCCATTTAGCCTTCAGGAGTGCGTACGTGAGAGCTCTCTCGCAAACAATGGATGCTATAAGTCAATTAGTGATTATAACCGAAGACAGTCGTGAAGTATCGGTGATACGGAAGAACGAAGGCTTATCCGCCAATCAAATGCAGAACCCGAAAAACCCATTCTTTATCATCCTGAAAAGTAGAATATGTTCTTTAAATCCTTTAGATTCGTTGCAACGTTTGAGAAACTTTCTCGTTTAAAAAATTACCTTTAAGTAAGTAGCTTAACCTTCCTTCGATCACGCCGTCGTATTCTGTACAACATGGATGAGAAGTTGAAAAACATTCCGTAAGCCGTCTTTCGGTAAGCGGAACTCGCGCTCAGAGACAAACGGGAAGCTCCGGATTACCGATTTCTGGGAAGGCCCAATGATCTTTTCGGAGACAATGTCTCCATCCTCAGGGGGTCTCCTTTTTGTATTCACTTACTTTGTGGAGACCCCCTGAGACGCTTGCCGAAAGACGGCTTACGGAGTGTTTTTAAACCTCTAATTCATAAACAGCCGTGTTCCAACCTTCTTTCTCTTGCAACAACATGGATTGTTTATTTGGCCCTGTTTCTTTCTGGATGGTTCCATGAACCTAGGCCCAGAGTCTATTCCTTTATTACACTCCTCGTGAAATTTAAAGGCGTCAAAAGATTCTTTTTAGTTTAAGTCCGACTTGGAAAGCGATTAAACGAGTCAAGTGATGACTGTGGTACCACATGCAACATACAGCGCGACCGCTTGGGCACTACTTTCGTTGTCTGCTCTACATTTGTTTTAAATAACGTATACCTAGAATTATATCGTTCTGTTATTAAGTATAATTTGAAAAGATCTTTTCTTAGAGGTAATTGAAATATATTTCAGCTTTTTAAGCACTCACTGCGTGTATATAAAAATCTTAAAATATATAATAAATGTTTGGATGAGAAAGTTGATAAATTTTAACGAAATATATTACATATGTTATAAGCTAAAGTTTAGTCTTCATAAATCACAATTAGATCAACTCATTTCAGACGTTTGGCCGAAAAAAGACCTGTTGTATGGAATACAAAGCGCGAGTGTTCATGTTATGATTTTTAGGCGCTTAAGGTTAAACAGAGCCTATAGTTTGAAAGAACGGTCTTAATTTTGCTACATTCTCTATGTTTACCTCTTAGCTTTTTAATGAAACATACGCGTTAATATACAATGCGTTACCATACAATGTGACTTAAAAGAAGAAAAAAATCAGTCATACTCAAAAGAAATTCATCTAGTATATTACTCGTTGTATTAACGCTAACTACGTTAACCGCCTGTGGCTAAAACCGAGCTAGCGCAGATGATTCCATCAAACGTTCGATGAGAATCTTCAAAAATAAAAGTATTTAATAATAACTCTATGAAAAGGGGTGGTGTGAGTTAAAATATGCCACACCTGCTAAGCTTCTCAATATAGCTTACGGGCAAGGACCATCACCCAAAATATTCCATTTTTTAAAAACTCTACCCAAGGTGAGTATCTTTACTTACCTTGGACTCTACCTGAGGTAAGTTTTACTGATGTCAAAAACAACCTCTTTAAGGATATATCGATATTTTAATTTTTATAATGCAAAACATAAATAAATTTTAAAAGTAATTCATAATTTCGCATGCGCTACTCCATGATTTACGATGGAGTGCAATATTTTGAAATGCATACAATCGACAGTAGAATATTTTTCATGTAATAGCATTTTAACAATGACTATTTTGAAAGGTAGGACTTAAAAACGTGTATTCAGACAAGAATATTTCTCCGCTTGTCATAGAGTGCTGCCTTTTCATCTGATGGCAAATTTTAGTGACATGAGATATGCCATGAGATTTCTCCGGAATACTATTTTATTATTCATTTTATACGGCCGAGTAGATCAGCGCAATTTTGCATTTCGTTGCGTTGACAAAATTACTCACTCGCTAACTCACCCCCTTCAACGCAGGAGAAGATTACATTATCTGCTTTAGTACTTTGTATTGCTAGATATTTGTCAGAATAAAAAGTAATAAAACAAGCCATTTATATAGATTTTCAAGTGTATTCATATTGTAGCTTGAGACTTTTCCTGCTTTTTTTATCTAATTGCTGCGTAAAATTTCCTCAGTGATACCCAAGTTTCTAGTATAATTATAAGCTAATTTATTATATTATAGTATAGTATAAGCTATTATTATTTATTTATTATTCCTTCAGACTACTAATAGGCACCAGGCAAGGTAGTAGTCATGGTTGTGGGGGGAGCTGAAAAATAAGGTACTGCCTGGTATGCACCCTAGTCGGGAGGAAAACTCCCCAAAACCTCCCGAAGGCAGTTCGTCATACAATACAATTATAAAATATAAAAACTACAATAAAATTTACAACGTTATTACAATACTTACAAACTACAATTTTTTGTCATATTAATTATTACACAAAGCCCTTTTAATTCTATTTATAAATACATTGGAGGAAGTTGGAAAAGTTTCGAAAACTTCTCCAGGTAAATTGTTCCATTCTACTACCCCCCGATTAAGAAATGAATATTTGCAGATATCTGTTCTCTGTTTAAGAGTTGCAAATTGATGATTGTGGTCGTTTCTCCCAAGGTAATACAGTTCTTTGAGTCTATTTTTTAATTCTTTCTTAAGGCTTTCCAGTAACAGTTTTATATATATTTCCTAACCTTTTTGTTTTACGTCTCGATTCTAATTTTTCCCAACCAAGTTCCTTAAGCATTGTAGTGACGCTATCTGTCTTCCCATATTTGCCCAAGACGAACCTTGCTGCTCTCCTTTGCACATTTTCTTATTTGTCCGTAAGTCATTTTTGGTGAGGATCCCAGACGCTATCGCCATACTCTAGCATAGGCCTAACAAGCGTTAAGAATGCCTTTTCTTTAATTTCCCTACTGCATTTACTAAGGTTTCTGATTACGAAGTTAAGGGTTCTGTTTAATGGATAAACTGGGTGATGATGATGCAGATAATTTAAATATCTTACAAAATATTTTAGAAAATATTGAAGCTATGTTGAACACAATCTCATACAGTTTACTTTAGCTAAGACATTGTAGTGTTCTTCATTTTCATGGTGATGCCAAAGCTATGCTAGTGTATTCGATTGACCACAAGTAACTTAAATGTAATGATCTCACACTAGAAGAAATAAAAGGCGGTGTATTTTCATTAATTCATATGGATCATCGTTTTCAAATCTCGTGAACTCCAAGATAAGCTTTCTCACGAGAGTTAAATTGTGGTCATTTAAGTGTAGAGCAACAAATAATATAGCATTCTTCCAGAATTTTGGTAGCGAGGACGGAAATTCGCAAGAATTCAATCATTATCTTTCAATATTTGAAAGATCTTGAGGAGGACTTCACCAGGGTCAGCAAATTCTCTCATCGAGGTTATGAGGCAAACAGATTTAAAGACTCCGAAAATCCTTACTTCATAATTTATCGTTGTTTTTTTATTTAAACTGGAGATATTTTTTAAATCTACCAAAGGTTCGAGTGTTCTAGTGGTTGAAAGATTAGGGAAAGTTAGCTTTACACACTGTTTCACCTCTAAAACCTATGGAGCGTCCGCAATCAGAAAATCCGTACCGGTAACCCGTATCCGTATCAGAACAGATGACGAATTTTGTTATGATTCAAAAATTATTTGCATATAGAGAATAGTTTTAGAATCTTCTTAGATTTCTCTCATTTATTACTCATTTTCTTTTATTAATTTCTCGCTTTCTCGCATTATTATTATTTCATTTCTCATTGTTACTTCTTATTGCTATTCCCTCTAACCCTTTTTTTATTTTTTCGAATGATCTCTGAGTTTCTAAAAAATAAAAAACAAGGAGTTTTGGACTAGTGGTTATTTATGTCAAAATAGCCATTTATTCTCTCAGATTTTAAAATTTACAAACTACTTAATTTCTTCAAGGTTTCCGATAAGTTCATTATGATATTCGTATCTCCATCTTCGCTTATATCGTCGTCGCGAGGTTCTAATCCGATCATCCAAAATCTTTCCCTGACTAATATTCTTTTTCGCTCCAATATTCCTTTGATCTCGTTCCTCTCTTTAGATATTCCGTACTGTTACAAAATAATGTTATAACATCCTACGTTAAGCAATCGTAGAATTAAATTATCAAACTCCGTATTGTAAGCAACAGCAAGGTTTTTTTTTAATTGCTAATCAGAAGCCCTCCCATTCGTTGGTAAACAACCTAACAACACCAAGTAAAAATGTAAATAGGAGAAAATAAAGGGCTACCCTTCATGGTAGAGATGTTTCAATTCATAAATTCAGGATATAAAGAAAAATTTCTGAGAGCAACGGCCATAATATTCTATGTAAACGAATTCAGTAATGGGACAGGAGAATCATGATGAATGCAAATGAGAATTTTTGCAGAAGGGAGAGTTCTCAGTCGTTCTGTCAGCAATTCGAAGCCAAGGGTGCTCGCCACATGGACGCGAATAGAAACACACGCACACTTGCGCAGGACGCCAAGCGTCGCAGGGGAAGGGAAACAAGGGAGAAAGAGTGGGGGGTGTAATTCAAGAAAACATGGGGAAAGAGAGGAGAAGAGGGGCTGAAAGAAGAGGCAATGAGGGTATATTGTGACGAGTCCTTTCAAGGCAATGGAGCAGGAATGCTGTGATCTAAGGTAGGTCGCATATTTGTGTTTGCACCCCTGATTCCCACTCCGTTTCCATAGATTCGAATAAAACAGCAACACGCCCATCTTTATTTATCATTCAACGTTCTTTCTCCGAGGTTACTTTTTCGTGGCGCTGGGTTCGGAAGAGTGTGCGTCAGTTGTTTTAGTTCTTCGAAGAAAGACTGAATCGCACGTGAGTGTGTCACGTGCGTGTGTGAGACGCACGTGTCCCAATGGTTAATTGTCGACGCGAGCAAGTGAATGAATGTCCACCCCATGGCCGAGTTTGCGACGAAGGCGCAAGATTATGTATAATCGGCGATATTTTCATTTTTCTCCTCGTCGGTTTTCATGATTCGATCAAAATGAAATTACGTGGCATGTGGCTAGGGGCAAAAAAATATATTCTCTCATCGATCTGCTTTCTTGCTAGGCCAAGGATGAGGTGAAAGGGTCGGAGTATTACAGCGAAGCACAGATATAACTCCCTGAATTTTCCTTATTCATTCTTATATTAAGGAGACGAATGCTATTTTGACCCGCGTCGTACATACTATTAGAGATAATCCTACGGTCCTGGCGCCTGATTTTTAATAGAAGATGGACGTAAGAAGAAAAATATTTGAGATACCATAAACAAGTATCCATGATACTCTGATTCCAAAAATTGACAACGAAAAACCCATTACTGTCCTGATGCTGATTTAAGGCCGATCAGATCAACTTTTTCCCCCACGAAAAACCTAACGTATTAACTTGAAATTCGCGGCATACCAAAGCATACATTTTCTTAATTCAAGTTGGGTTCGTAATCTCATCGAGAAGAAAAACGAGTAGGATTAAAATTTAATACGTTAGGTTATCATTAAAAATAATACAGTTAGCAAATTGACGCTCATAATATGATGCAACATTACTAAGTGCTTCACCAATGTACTGGGAAGAAAATTTGCGTCAAGGTATGGTTCTCCATGCTTTTCATACAACGGAAAAGGTTTTTCATTGTAAGTTAAATAAACAAAGTATAAGGTATGAAATACGCTTCTATACATCTTCTGTCAAGGAATGATCTCTTCAACAATTGTTTATAATAATAGACATATTTCGCTGCCAGATCAATGAGTACTTCTTTCATTTTACAACATTTACCGAAATTTAACAAATTTTCACTGCAAAATAATTATTTTTTAGTTTACGACCAGAAGCAAATGAAGGAACTAATCAACAAAGTACTAAGAAAAGAGTTCAATATTATTACTACTATTCTTCTCTATATAGCTATCAAGTTATCCAAACGAACGTACGGAAAGAGCACCAGCGAGCAGAGCGTGTGGATTAAGAACTAGTTAAGTTCCTTCATTCTGTTTTTTTTTTAGCTCCGCCAGAAATCGATATCCTTTTCATCGCATTCTCTATGGAATCTTCGTTACGTAACTAGGGGATTTTCCATCCAAGTGAGAGAGACGCTTGAGGTAGATACGTGCAAGTTATCGTTACGATTGGTTCCCAACGCATATGCTACAGAAACACTCAGAAAATACGTTAATTATAAAATTTCATTTGGAATTCGTTGTTAGCCACTTTTGCTGTTAGCCAAGAAGGAAACTTCGCGTCGATCATTCCAGGGTTCTTACTGATGAAAAGACAGGCTGTTCTAGAATTAGATTAATGTTTAAACTCCAAGTGAGAAAAATACAGAAGTAGAAATGTTTAATTTCATTCCTTATAAGATCCTATACCTTTACCCCTTGTAGATTTTGGGAAACCATGTCATTCCCTAATATACAGCACCTATGTAGTCCAACTAATATATTTTTCGCTTCTTATTTTTATCTATAAATGTATGCGAATTCAACATATTTTCTCAGCAGTGTAATTCAGATGTGCAACTCTTCCGCTGGCCAGAATACCAAATGTCAGGATGTCACAGGAAGAATCTTACAGAGATAAAAACATTTTTCTACGTTTAAGGATGTTTTACAACAGATATCTACCTCTTTAACTTGACCAATAAATGTATAACCACACTGACGTAACAGGTGGTGTGCGAGACTCAATTATGATACACGTATTTAAAAATTCGCCTTGTAAATAAAAATAAGACACCTTACCTTACACCTCTTCATCCAAATAGATGTCTGGAATTGTATTACTAAGAAGTTATAACTTTTACTGTCGGAAATTCATTCCTCTGTGGTCGCAGCCTAGAAAATGAGATGGATCTAAGTACCCAGCCTTTTCCACCAAAGCCCTATTCATGGCCATTTCGATACAATCGAGACGAGTAATTTTGATGTTCTGTTGAAAAGAGGATAAAACGAAACAAGTATCAAGCATGAATATTTTAAGCCATTTATGGTCGATTGTGCTGAATAATACACCGCCCAAACCCGATTAGAGATAGTAGGCGCAGTAAAACTAACGGTTGCTTACTTGATTACATCATTCTGTTACCTTTTTTGAAACATTCATTGCGTATTTTAGAATTTTCAATAAAAAGGATGAATATAGAAATGCGAAGAATGGCAGAATGCTTATACTGAATACAGAAATGTGAAGAATAGCAAGGTTTCAAGCAAGAGCCTACTCTCGAACCATTTCAAGGACTATTTGTTCATGATAATACATACAGGGAATCTTGTCAAAAGCCGAATGAAGCTTATATATAGGTCATAGCTTAAACGGATGAATGTTATGCGCATTTTCCCAAGAGAATACCTATTAACATTTTATGGCTATAATCGATATGCTCCAAGCGTGCGTAGTGTAATTCCATAAAGAATTCAATTTACTAAACATTAGGGTGCCCAAAAAAATCTATAGTCGACCAGTTTCGATACTAACAAGTCATCGATAGTGACTTGTTAGACAACCTGTTAATATCTCGAAAGACTTGAAATATGTCTACATTAAGATTTGATAGGGAATATAAGGTAATTTAAATTCTATAATTCTGAAATAAACAAAAGGTTTTCATTTCGATTTAAAAAACGGCTGTATATGCAGTAACTTTATATCCTACTAACTTAAGTGCCCGTTGATTCTCAACGGGGTAATAAATAGATGTAGGAGTAAATATAGTAGTCCTATAGGGTAGATACGTAGGTGTTCTTTACTCGCCGTAAAGAATATTTTGAAACTCCATCATTTAGAAATCCCGTTGGCAAAAATGAGCTGTTTAATGAAACTCTCCTAAATGGTCGTATGTGTGTCCCTGCGATTCATCAATGCAAATCATTCGCAACTTCAAATGCTAAAATCTCATAACATTTCTTCCTCTCTACATAGTCTATCATCAATTCTCACCATTTACTTTTATATGGTCCTCAATTACCAATGAATTTTTACAGGAAAATGCATGAGCTGGGATTCAACAATGGAATTAGTCGTCACGGGGACGGTTCGTTTACGACCTCAAAATTATGGAAAAGTTTCGTTTATTTTATCAAAATTCTCGCAATTTTGAACAGAAAACAATATTCGACAACCAAAATAAGTACCTTTATTCAGTTTCCCTTCTCTAGGTGCTTGTCTCGATTTCATGCGACTATTCTTTCTTATTTAATTTTGCAAAAGAAAGAATCCCTTCAAGCGATAAAAGTGGCCTTTACCTCCATTTCTTATGGAAACAGTTTTAAACGTATGAAGTCGAACCGGGGACAGGCGAATAACAAGTAGCCTGTTATCTGTCCGGGGAATACATTTAACTTTATTCAAAGTTTGAAAGTTGTGCGACATCTGTTTCTCGAATTTTAGGCAAACAATCTACCTTATATATAAGATGAGTAAGGATTCCGTTACCATGAATGTTATTTTTTCTTTCTTACTTTCTTTACACTTATCTGATTCCTCTCCCTGTTCACCCAAAGAATCCAAATTTCTTTCTCTTTGACGTGTTCTTCATGTTATTCACGTGATTTTTTAAATTTTTTATGTAAATTTAGACTCTTTATCTTAATTTCAGGCCATTTCCTTTCTTTTGCTATCGCTTTCGTTCGAGCTATCTTTGAGTTTCATCACGGTGATTGTAGCTTCCGTAATTCTAGTGCTTCTTCCTCATAGCTTTTCTGATAACTTCCTTGTAATCAACTTTGATGAGCTCATAGTTTCTAGTAATCTAATAAATTATACATTGTAAATCGAATGTAAGGAATGTAACAGTCATGGATAACCTAAGTGAGAATATTTTAAGTCTTTCTCCTTCTTAGCCTTCTTAGCCTAATTCCCATCATTTATGGGGTCTGCTGATGATTACTGATGATGATGGATTTGGTTTTGGCTTTACTTTTTCCCATCGCCAACCCTTTAAGGGAAAATCGGCCACACACAAAACCATCCTTTTTCCAGAAAAATCCGATTAGCAGGAACTCGAACCCACGACCTTTTCGTTGAAGCACGCTAACTACTCCGCCTCCGCGGCCGGTGAGAATATTCCGACTGCGTAATAAAATATAATTTTCCTGGATAACTGACTTTTAGGTGAAAGAAGTGAAAGAAATCGCCATCAAAATCGCAATGTACGTATTTCGAACAAGGAAGTGACTGATTTTTTGCGATAGTTATCAGCAGTGTCTTATCTCCTCTTTCTTCGGAAATGGGTAAATTGAGTTATAATATGGTGGCACGCCTTCTCTTTATGAGCCTAGCCTGGCGGCGCTCACCGTTGGTCAGCGTATCCACTCAAAGTGGGTAATTCTTTCAATTAATTTGGTTATGAGGATGACGAATGAACTTTTTCTAACTCGTCTGAAGGGCTCCTGAATCAAACGTTTGCTGAACTGAAATTGAGTCTGATTGATCCTATATTGAACGAAACACTCTTTAATAGCGATTTTATTTTACTGCATAAGATTCGCCTTCTCCTCATGGTGTTGCGCTTGGGATATGAGAAGAGTGAACTTCGATCCATAATTGTAATTATTTCCGAATGTACATGTTCTAGATCGGAAATTCTTTGATTACCAAAGAGCTCTTTCTTTCTCTTACCCCAATTCTTACCCCTTAGGGATTTCTGAGGCACGCCGAGAGGAAGATAGATGGGACGTGGGACTAAGGGCAGGTTAACTTGTAGTTTTTCATTGCTCCCTGCGGAATACAACAATGCTGGGTTGGATACAAATAGGAAAGGTATCCAAATCATTCCATTTTAGTGATAGGGAACAATTACAATTAACAATTAAACAGCTTAAATTTTATAAGCTTCCAAATTCGATCGTCTCCGATAATTTATATATATAACGGTTCGAGGCAAAGAGAAAATGTTAGAGATGCACTGGTCTAGGATGTATTATATTATCTCTTTATATAGACGCTTCTCCGGATATATATAGATATATATACATATAGGATACTAAAGACGAGGCGGAAGGAAGTGCCTCACGTAGCCGCCGATTTTTTTGCCGTAAAGTCCCGGGTTTGGACACTATGGAAAAAAGCGGACATCCATTCTAGGCATCATGGGTTCGATTCTAGGAGGCCCCAAAAACGACCACTTTCCCATAAGAATGCATTGAGCGCATTTTCAAAAATTCGTAAAAGTAAAATTCGTAAAAGTACTTAGCGTAAAGATAGAACGTTGAAATTTACGGAATCGTTAGAAAACAATTTTATCTTCCGTATGCCGAAAAAGATTTATCCCTGATGGCCCCAGGTTCGATGCTAGGTAAATTCTTAGTGCAAAACGTTCAAGAAATCATTTCGGGTATTTCTAGGTAAGATAGAACGTTCAAATTCACGTCCTTGATAGAGCGCAAACATCTCTATAGTATACCTAAAAGTTTTTACTCTGAGGGTCCTTAGTTCGATGCTAGGGCAGTTTATCTGTCTGGAGTTCTTGAATTCATTTAGGGTATTTTCCGTTAAGACAGAAACTTGCAATTCACGGGTTTGTTAGAATTGATGATTGTCTATCGCATGCCGTGAAGCTTCTTGCCATGAAGGCTCAGCTTCGATCCCAGGACCATTCGAATGACCGAATTTTCAAAAATTCGTTACGGAATTTCCCGGTCAGGTAGAAGGTTGAAATTCGTTACATCTATAGAAGATAGGGATTTCTATGGTATGCTGTAAGAATATTTGTCATCAAAGACCCAGGTTCGATGCTAGGACATTTCGTATGCACGTATTATGAATAATTCGTTTAGGTTATTGTAGTTGGTGCATGGAACTCGGTGTATGGAAGGCGGACTGTTGCAGGTGGTATGTAATGCCATAGTTAAACTATCTTACATTAAGCTTGCAGTATGCAAGCTACTTTTACTCGTATTGTATATAGCTCTCTACCTGCCCCCCAGAAGATCGACATTAACCTATTCTAATAATTAAATGACCCAGGTCCAGTAACCGCGATCTAAGGTCTATCGGATAGCCAAGTGAGTAGGGCGTTCGCCTTTGGTAAGAGTTGTCACGAGTTCGATTCCCGTTGTGCATATGAACGAAATGACCACAGCTGTAGAAGCACTGAAAAAAATCTACTTAATCACGTAAGCTGCACGTTGAAGAGTAATACGAGTGACCCAAACAACGGACGTAATGTTCCCGTCAATCCTCCTATTTCTGCATAAAAAATTTGCAAGAGATGAATTCACGACTGACAGATGCAGAATAAGGCATACACTCCAGAATGATATGTATTGGTAATATATTGCGTCAGGAATATACATAATGTATAGGTTGCTTTGCACACTCGCAAGAGGTCGTGATTCAGGGAATTTAAATGAGCTCCTCCTTAAATGTTTCCTTCAAATTCGTGCTTTCTCCCAGCGGCACAGTGACTTGGATCTAGTCTGCCACCGCCAAACGCAGTATGAAACAAGGAAAAAGGGAAATGCTGCAGATTCTCTTAACGCTATTACGAAATATTCAGTCACTGAGCCGTATGAACTTATGAGTAATACCTTCATTGCGACTTCCTTTTGCTCTGTAACTTGAGTTGACCGCAGATGAGAAGCACCTTGGGATAACAGTGAGTTTTGAAAATGAGTTTTTATATAAATTAGGTATCCGTTAAGATTAAACGACATCCTGGAACATAATACGTGGAACAATATCATTATGGAGATTGAACTAGATTTTACCGCAGAACTTCCTTGCTAAGCGTAGCAGTATCTATTTCATTCCGCGAGATGCTTTGTGGTTGAAATAATTTTTTTAACTAATATTATGTTTATACGTCTGATGCTACATTTTATACACTATTCCGACAAGAATCGGTAGTTTGTTATGGACAATAAAATCTTATTTGTATTTATCAATTTCAGACTATTTTAAGAAAATTTTCTAAATGCATTCTAAATTCATTGTCTTTAAACTGATTTAATGTTAATGCCATGCAGTTGCTTTTATTCGGAAACAGTAAAGAAAATATGTACCCACGAACTTATAACCAAACAATTTTTTTATTAATGACTTAAACGTACATTTTTGTTCTGTTTATCATTTAAACTTTGTCTTTTAATCACTCAAGTTCAGCGTAAACTCTCATATCGGCTGTATTATGAAAGACAAATCTACTGTTATTCGTAAGCTATCGATGTACTAATGCGATCAACGTTTTGATAATTATTATTACGGGAATTATTTCAAATATTTTAATTCCTGAATTGTGAAATATCCCCAAAATACTAAAAAATTACGAGAAATTACTTAGATAAATATTGCGTGATTCAATGTTGGTAAGAGATACTTTCAGTTCAGTTCTTTTCAACTACAATAATTCCTTATTAGATAAGAATTGACATTTTAGACACCCTATACTTTCATCGGCATAAAGAGTATAACTCAAAGTATAAGTACTATAAAAGAACATGTTGTTAATTAATTTATAATATGAACCACATAGTCAATAAAATACCGCATAAAAACGTATTACGAAGTAAAATATGAAAGAATGAAATTTTAGACAAGAATCCTTTGAATACTCTGGAAGGATTTACGATGACTAACATCCTTGAGAATGCTAACCTAAACAGATTCACAGATATATCTTTCCATAAAATTCAAGAGAGTTTGAAATTGAATTACATGGAACGGTTTATATATAATTAGCATCTCACACATCCCAATAATACTTGTAAGTAACATGCTCGTACATCATAAACAAAGAATCGTTTACTAAGCAAGATTTCACAAAAAGTGAAAATTAATAGGCTCGTTCTCTAACAGAAAACAAAACAGCCTTCCGGTTTAAGTCCAATAATGACATTTTTGCGATTAAAAATCAAATGGAAACGATTTTAAATTATGAGACAAACCTGATAAATACATTGGTTCTTCATCAATAAGTGTTTTCGCTATCTCCATCACTACTGAATCAATTAACTACAATTATCAATTTACTGAACTACTCTGTTTAAATTTGGCGAGCTATGATAAATCCTTTACACAGACTTCTGAGTTTCTAAAATATTACATTCAGATTCCTTGGAGAAATAAGAAAAAGAATAGTTCTGTAATTGGAAGAGAATCAGTTTATTACAATACTCGGCTTACGTTATTTTAAGGATTCCCTCTAAGATTAGAAGCCACACATGAGCTTTCATTGGAGCCGTTTTTTATTTTCAGGTGGCCAGAAATAGGGATAATAATAATGATTATGAAAAAAAAAGACAAATGTTGCACTTAAGCATCGGAAGTCTTCGGAATGCATTGGCTATGGCTATCTATAAGCCTAACAACAGCTATTTAATGCTTTTAACAATATGTTGCCATTGGGACTATGGTATTTTAATTTCCAAAGGTCATTTGATGGATATTATTTTTTCAAATCATCAAAGATGGACATCTCATCAAAGATGGATATTATTTTGTTCGCTCATAGAACAGGAACGTTATGGATCCAGAAACTTGCTTAAAAAGTGATTACGAAAGAACAAGCGCAATTCATGCAAAGTTTATAAATTTTTGATTTATTGAACCATCTTTCCTTATCTAATTCCGTTTCGTGACTCAAGGTCACTTTTGTGAGTAAACAGCGTGGCATGTATTCCAGGAAGAGGATTAACTCATGAGCTGCGTTCTAACACCTGTCTGACTACTAATATTTATTTATAATCGAACTTTACGGTCCGTAAGCTCAAATAAGCATTAAAAA
The DNA here is from genome assembly GCA_000376725.2 of Ladona fulva. Taxonomy (NCBI): domain Eukaryota; kingdom Metazoa; phylum Arthropoda; class Insecta; order Odonata; family Libellulidae; genus Ladona; species Ladona fulva. The sequence goes on along the minus strand of KZ308299.1, from coordinate 791,208 downwards.
AAGCTTTTATGGGAAGAGTAAATTGAAAAATATGTGAAAACGTTTTTGAAACATTCTTACTTGCCTCCAAAACGGACGAATCATTGAAAGAGATCATTGAGAGAGATTGAAGAGAAGAATGAGGAAGTTGGCACGCGAGGAAAAGTATCGATGACGAAGTTTCTAAGAAATGGTGAGCAAGAGTGTAGAGAATCTTGCCTTTAATACTTAATAACAAGGTTAGGAGTAATTTGGGTGGTACAAAGTAGAGATTGAAAATTGAGTGGAATTGAAAGAAATCGGGCGGGATTGAAATAAACCGACAGAAAAACGGAGAAAAATAGTGAGTGACGTTGGTGCTAAGGTAGGATTGCCTTATAAGGGATCGTTAAGCTATCCGTATCAAAGAAAACAGTCAGGTAATTACGAAGAAAGGAAAAGAAAATTATTATTATAAATGGTAAAAGCTAGCACAGGTAACCAGCTTTAAAATAAATGGATGTGATTGAGTTTCGAAGGGAAATATAGAACCGCAGCAGAAATGCTGACATTAAAAATTAAAATTAAAATAATCCGCATTATTTTGTGAAACATTTACAGGTTTCTCGTATTTTAGTCAAATTGGTGGCTTCCTACTACTCTGATTTCCTCTTATACGCAGTTTTAATAAATTATATGCTTGTGAAAAAAACGAAAATCTACGATAGAAGGGGAAGGGGGACCATTCTGAGGTAAATTTTCAGTGTACCATTTCAAATTTTCCTTTCGAACGTTTAATGTGCGCAAAATTTTCTTCCCGCCTTATAGCGAGATGATGATGTATTCCGCCAGGAAAATTTGCGTCTCAAGGTCAAATAGCTTCATTCTTTCAAAGCCTCGGCCCTCGCTCCTTCAGGATCCTTTAGTTTTGACGACAAATAGAATATCACAAACGAGGAGAACAGGGTGTTGAATAATCCAGTAAGCAAAACGAACGGTCACCTTCTTGACGTTGACATATTCAGGGTTTTCCAATCGATCTGTTTATCATTGATAATCTAATCTCGCCCTGAAATAAAGTCGATTTTTTATTATTATTATTATAATCTACGTAACCGCATCGTAAATATGTAGCTCTCGCGCGATTGATCGGGCATTACGGGAAGAATTTGTTGAGGACGTCGTGACGTTCGTTCAGAAGCGCCCTTATTCTTTTTCGACGACGTCGCAGAGTATTCATTTACGTCATAGGAGATCCGCGAGGAGTGGAAACCGGAGAGAATATCGATTCACGGGACAATAATCGGCAGATCGACTGTAATTCATTGACGCGTGGCTGTTGCGGTCGCCAGAGTGAGATGGACATGTGAAGATGGACATGTGGAGAAGGACATGTGAAGATGGACATGTGAAGATCGCCTCAAGAATATAACGTCTCCTCAACGGAATGTTTTTGGTTTCGAAGAGCTAAGATTCCATACCCTCAGCTTCTCATTTATATTTCCCTGAATGTTTACCATACCGATAAAGACAACTCTTTGTACGTACCACCGATATCGAAATAGAATCGACTATAGGAAATGAATTTTCATTTCGGAAAAGTAAACGATATATTTTCAATAAATTTCGACTTGTGGCTATGCACTTTTTATAGCTCAGTTGGTATGAAATATGCAAACGTTTGTCACAATTTTTGCTGCCATTTTTATGGAAACTGGAAAGGTTTGAATCCTGATCTCTAATGAAGAGGAATATTGGTCATGAAAGTGCGTTTTCTGAGTTTACTGAGGTGGAACTCCTACACACTCTTTCAAAATACACCTGCAATAAAAATAATATCGGTATAGTAAGTCATATCTATTGGTAAAGTAGAAAATGAAAGTTGAAATAGAAACCAAATAAACTTAACCTTCAAATCTTTGATATACCATTTCACTCTTTTAGTTGCATAAAAATGACTGTAAAAATAATAAATTTGTATAGGTTATAAGAGGGGTTTCAAACCTTATGTAGTGTGAGCACCACCGGTAAAAGAAGATAAAATCCCTGAGCTACTTCTGAGACCTTATGCTTAATAGGGAACCGGGTGAAACATTATAAAGTGATGACAAACATATAAAGCCGCTGTACGTTATCCTTCGGCATCATACCCTATATTTATTATTAACATTTTCTACCCAGAAATATGATACACTTTTAATTTTCCTACCTCTAAATCTTATTTGAAATACCATCAATGTAACGCCTGCCATCGGTTGAGAACCCTGGATTTGATGATTAGACCGCTATGGTGGCAAATGAAAGCAAATAAAGAAACATTTCCATTTGTTATTATCACCGTAATTAAAATACTGGCAGAGAATTACTTCATCTAATTAGACCGTTAAAGGCTTGCAGGTGGCAACAATTGCTAATGGCAATTGCAAGTTCTAAAGTGAGAGCTTGTTGCTGATCATCAACAGTTGGTAGCACTAATGCCTTCTCAGGTCGTGAACCCTACTCCTGGTTCAAGTCTTAACAGCCTCCAGTATTCACGTTTCTCACGACCGTGAGCCCCACGCGAGCTGTGTCACGTGTGTGGCTGGATTAACCTCTTCCAAGCCGTCAGATGGAATCATCCCTCCCCTTGCATCCATGCATATAAAGAGCGCCTTACCAATTTAATCCTGTCACATCCCTTCTGTCATTCTCCTTCCACTCGAGGTCTCTAAGCAACGAAGGGAGAACAACGCTTAGTGAGTGGACGAAGCGAACTCGAGACCACGGAGGAATAGAACCCCATAGGGCGAAATGAGCACCAATTTGGTAGTGGTCGAAAGCGACTTCGAAGGGAGTCAGAAGGAAGCCAGTTGTTGGCGGGAGTTTCCAAACGATGGCGCCAAAAAGACTCGTAAAGCATCGCGTTTATTTCGCAGTAACAAAGAAGAAGAAGAGTACCCCACCCGTTACGCAGGATGGCGTAAGGGGGGTTACAGACCTCTCAAGAAGGGTGGCGAAGGGGAACTCTACCCAAACACCGACGTAAGCGTGTGGCTGAGATCCTGCACCGAGGAAGTCAATCATCCGATCAAAGGAAAAACCACAGGTGAGTGGTCGCGATCTTGGCGCTGCGATGGAATTCCGTTGCTTCGTTGTTCGTTTTCGCCTTGATTGAAGTAGATTCTCTGGCTAGTCAACCCCTTAGGACTAATAGCCTTCTTGCATCCTCAGGCACAGGTGCTAAGAGGATAAATGATTTCCTAAGATTAATATTAAATCCCTGAGTATGCTCAGTCGGATAGCTAACTAAATTTCTCGAAAAGTTTACATCATGTGTCACAAACTGAAGGAAAAAAAAGACCTACGGGTGAAAAGATCGAGAATTCCATCCGAAAGAATCTGAGCGCACGCAAAAATCAAAATATATTTTCATATTTAGCCATCAAGGCTGAATGGGTAAGAAAAACCAAATTTTGTTTACTTTTTAACCAAATTACGTCATAAATCTCTTTAACTACGATTTTTTCGCGTCGTATGTTCGTAGGTTTTTCGATTCCTTGTACCGGTAACTAAGCATCCAAATTACAATTTTTAACCCGCTCATCTTCCAACAGACTCGTTAAGGTGGCAAATATTTATCGAACGGTCAAGTCAAGTCATCTTTATCTTAAGCAGCAGCCAACACCCGCTCTAATATTAGTTTTTTTCTGTAAATATTGTAAATGTAAAGAAAGACTTGTTTGAACTAACAGCAATTCGACTAATGTTTTCAAAAGTTTTTTTTTTCATTTTTTAATGAGAAAGATTATGAATAGATAGAGTTAATGACATAGAAGAGTGCCTTAAAACCTTAAGGATAGACAGAAATGAAAAATATCGACGTGGCTAGGACTCGAAATTGAATGGCGCTTGACATACTCCTCTCGTCCTGCTTACAAAACGTCCAGTGAAGAGAGTGGCGTGACAGTTTAGTATTTGAACGTCTGCCCTGGAAGACGAAGAGCTTGATCGTGTCCCAGTTACGTCAATATTACTCATTTCTATTCATCATTTGGTAATTAGGTAAATTCACAAACATTAAAGATGAGCTTTTGGGTTCTTGAATTTTCAATGGATTTAAATATGTTAACTTGGGTGGAAGGAAATCAATGAGGCCCTTTGAAATTATTAAACTTAAAGTAACTTTTGAAAGAGAAAAAACAGTTCGGTTCAATTGGAAGATTCGTCTCAAACCACGCCTGTTACGTGCATTCTATATATAAACGTATATTTTAAGTCCAGAGAAGGTTTTTGCTTTCGCAAACGCATTGTGAAAACTCTGGTTTCCGTATCTTTCGGAGGAATAGGTAGATAAGTAAGAAATTAAATGGAAAATTAAATATTTGCAAAGCATCGGATTTTACAACTCAAAAGAAAACCAACACAGTCAAACATGAAAACTATTACATATTTTGAATAAAGAGTCTTCAATTTATACATTTACAATAAAACTTTCGACCAGGTTTTTCATTTCGGAGAAACGCGGTGCACGTCACGAAGTTTCCTGCTATGGCTTCAGTAATTTAGATAGCTTCTCGCATGAAAATAATTCTTCCGCGTATTTCTTATAAAAGTATCCATTTCACGAGTGAACTTTCACCCAAGTTTTAAGACCATTCTCGTAAAGGTATGCTTTTCTCTTTCAATACTAGTAAACTAATGAAACCATTAACAGCAATATTGATAGGAAAATGCTCATGTTTATAATTATAATCATGCGTTTTGTCATGATATGAGTCAGTATTCTCGTCTCTATAAAAGCGGAAAGGGCTATACAACACTGGCGCTGTTACCTTGAAAGGCTTTTGATAAAAGATCTTTTGTTTCTTATCAAAGTGGCGGTGCAGCAGCTCTTTCTTACGTAAACATATGGGCGTGTTTGAGTTCATCCTCTAGATCCTCTCCCAGTACGTGTACTTTACCCTAAGGGGTGATAACGATAGATTAAAGTCAATAATACAGATTACATTTTGTAAGATAATTAAATGATATAAGACTACAAATAGACCTGAAATTTCGTTGATATTTCCGTGAAAAGTGCCTAATCAATACGTCAACCAGTAAAAGTATTAAGATCCTCTTCAAAATCCGTTTAAGTATCTTGGTATCTTGTTTTACTTGGATTGCCAAATAAATTTGAAGTCGATTTTCTATATATTCCTTACTTAATTGCGATGTAAAAATTATACTCGTTTAATTCTAATAATTAATGCTGTCATTAATAGTTAGCGAACTGCTGAAAAAAATTACATTTTCCTTAGAATACTTATAAATAGTTAACAATGTTACTTATTTGAAAAATATCTTCACTTAAGTTGGTTTATTTTCGATTTCTCTGAATTGAAAAACCTGATCGAAATATCTAGGAAAATGAAACACTAACTAATATAACTAATCAAGTGGCAGATCTAAGCTTTCAGTTTTATTGTAAATGTATAAATTGAAGACTCTTCATTCAAAATATGTTTGAAATTTTCATGTTTGACTGTGTTGATTTTCTCTTAAGATAAATCAGATGCTTTCCAAATATTTTATTTTCCAATTAATTTCTTACTTATCTACCATTCCTCCGAAAGATACCGAAAACCAGAGTTTTCGAAATTCGTTTGTGATATATTTTAGCGAATAGAACTCCACTTTCTGTTGAGAAACATAATTTTGTGATAAATTTCACTTTATTTTAAGGGAACATGATGCTCTATTTTGGTATTATTCCGTGATTTAAATAAAAAATAAAAATATAATATNTTTTATTCTGTAAAATATTTTAAAAATACTGTGGTTGTTTTCTTTGTTTTTTGTTTTCTTCTTTAATATTTACAAGTCTACAACTTTTCGATAATCAACGAAAAACGCATGGTTAACATGCCTGATTATTGTTTCTTTGCAATTGAATTTGATATTTCTTTTATTTTAAAATTCAATGGCTAATAATTCTCAAATAACGTAACTTTTTTGATGCAGGAACCATACCTCACTGGGTGAAAGGCACACTTCTACGGAACGGACCGGGTCTTCACCATTTCGGTGATACCTCATTCAAACATCTGTTCGATTGTTCAGCTTTGCTTCATAGGTGAGTGAATGAAGCTTCTAAACACTTTACATCTATAATGGAAAAAACTAAAAATGAGCAAACGAAATTCAGGATCAGAGAAGGAATTTCTAAGCGTTTTAAATTTAAAAAATATCCGCTTAAAAACATTTAAAAATAAACTTGCTCAGAAATGCTCAGCGTGACATTTCGTCAAATTTATAAATTTTGCCCAGAGTGCTTCTTCCTTGGGACTTTGTGGTAGGACTCCATAATTGAAGAAAGTAAACAAAAAATATTTTACCTGTACCATTATATAGTGTGGCGGGTAAAAGTTAACGTTTTCTTTCTTAATTTCTCAGATTTGATAGCAGTTCGTTTGTTAAAGCTCTTTTGAGTGCTATTAGACATCAATGATTGTTATTATATATGTTAGGTATTACCATGAAACGAGAAAAAATGGGCCAAAAGTAGAGGAATTCCTTCCCTGAATTAGTCAAACCTTTCAGATACTTTCGAGTTTACGTTTTTTTATGAATAATACCAGCCCCTTGACATTCTAACATTCTAAAAAAATTTCAAAATACTCTCTTCGAGAAACCGAGAAAAAGTTTTGAAAAATCGAAGGAGCCCAGACTGCTTACTAAAGAAAAAATTAATTTCATTGAATTAATCGGTGTGCAAGAGCAATTTCTTCGATTACTTCATTGAAAATTTGTACGTCAATAAATCTACCGATCTTCAAAACATTCTGGAAACTGCTTATTTTTTCCAAGGAGTAGTAGTAGAGTTTTAAAAGTGATTCGACAGCTAAGGTCGTTTCGCACGTGAGTCTCCACCGGGAATCGAACCCGAAACCGCTTTACCGAAGTCGAACCCACGTGCATATCCAGAGACCCTTTTTCTAAGGAATTAAACAAATTAACACCATGGACCTGCGAGATGTGTGGTTGCCAAAAGCTGCAATTAACTACTAGAAACTACTAAGCAATTTAACTACTAGAAACGATCAATGACGAAGTACTTATAATAACAAATATGAGTATATGAAACACTAAGGAAATCTCCCCTTTAAGGAAAGATCATAATCTCCAGTACTCTCTATTTTATTAAACTAAATTTTACTCTTTTCCTCAAAGATTATGTCTTCACGTTATTAGTTGAGATAAACTTTGACTAATAAGAGTCAATTTTTGTCGCAATGATACCTCAAGACCATTGCATCGAACCTAAACCAAACCGTGAAAACAACTCATTTTTGACGGAATGAAAACATAACCCGGACGGAAAAAATTGGAACTGTCGAACACAAACGGATACCGAAAATTATCATTTATTCCGTTCCGATTTTTGTTCCCATTAATGCATATTTTACTTGAGTTTAATTGGAGGAAGGTATACTAGCTATGTGATACATCGATTTGCAACTAATTATTCCAAAGGTTTGAATACTTTGCAGGATAAAATCCTGCGGATGATTCCAAAGAAATAACATGTGTGATAAATAACGACATGACTGGGACTCGAACCCAGGTCTCCCACTTTCCGGGCAGGTATTTTAAGTCTGAACTTCTGAACTACCTACATGGTATTTCAGTGGTTAGAATACCTACCCGGAAAGTGGGAGACCTAAGTTTCATTCCCGAATCAGTGGAATGTGGTGTATATGAAACAAGGCTAGAAATAATAAAACAAACTTTCAGAGGGGTATGATATTATGATAAATTGCAACGAAAAAAACAGGTTCGATGTTGATAGAAGCAGTGAAACCGTAACTGAGCCAATATTTGTATTTTTTGTTGACGGGAGCGGAAACCGGAACGAAAAATATTACGGTTCGAGCCCTGCACAAGGCAATGCGGAATTACAGCAGTGATCCTTCGCAAAGATAACATATCAGAATAAATCGATTGGCCCATCTATAAGAAGTATGAGCGTTCATCCGATTTGATTGATTGGCAGTAAACCCCAATCTTATCTCACAATGCAATATGTTCCAGTTACCACGTCTAAAATACGATACACAACTTCTGTATTTCAATATTTTCGAAAGTATGAACATAGTTTTACAGTAAAGACTGATTGCTTAGAATGATAATAACAACTTCACGTTGGTGAAATAGCGTTATTATTCCCGCCGACTTCAAGGAATGCTTCTCTCGCAATGAGAGCTCACTTGTGAATCGAGGCCGCTCTCAAGCTTGTTAGTGCAATTCCTGATATTTACTTTAGTCAATTGATCTCAAACTAGAAGATATGAATCAATTGTCAAGTTCTCGCAGACGTTTCAATCGTGCAGCACACGTGATGAAACACTATCCGAGCAATCCACGTTGCCGAGAAGACGTCCTCGTCAGAAAGAAAGGGAATTGAATAACAGCGGCACGGCGATATTTTTATCCATTTCAAAATTGAGAGGGCAACCCTACTGATACAACTGAATTGATATTTTATGAGTGCATCTCTGAAAATTATGAGTTACGATGCGATGTCGTTCTCTACCGTAAATCTGTGATAACAAATCTCAACCAATATGGCAAAAAGCATCACTCAAAATTTGCTCTTCATTTAAAAAGTTTTATATTTTTATTGCCCTATCTTGCACTAACAATAATATTCATCGACATAAAATTATTATTTAAAGGTACTTTCACTTTTCTTGCGAATAATTCTCAACTGAAATACCCATTCAATTCGTTTAAACTAAATGTCGAAATAGTTTCAGTATTTACTTCAGATATATGCCTTGCTTAATGTTGATATACTGCAAGGCATAGACTGTACTTATTCTCATATTTTATGCGTAAATCGATTGAAATTAATAAAAATCGCGAGAATTAAATCCTCCTATGATTATTGCCCATGCGACGAGTGCCTCTGGCTGAAATATAACAATTAGAATAAGATAATCCAATTTTGGAATTGATAATGTCATTACAATTAGTTTAGTGAAACGATGTTAACTTTAGATATTTAACTTCATATTGTAACTGTAACATTTAAACCTACATTCTTAGTATTTTGTTGTTTATAATTCATTTTCATTTGTTGTTCTTATTCTTACCTTAAATTTACTGTATTATTTATTGTCTTTATATACATGTATGTACTGTGTTTTCGCGGGTTTTTTTCACCCCCCTTCTCTGTGGGTGTTTTCCCGCAACGTGGGTTTTTTCTTTGGCAACCTTCAGTTGCAATGCTTTTTCCCACACCGCATTCTTTTAGTTATAATTATATTCTGTACTTATTATAATGACATACGAGGTTAGGTGGAAGAGAGGCCCATGTGGGCCTAACCTCGCCAATAAAGAGTCTATCTATCTATCTATCTTTCCCTCCTTTTCTTTCGTTCGTTCATTCAAAAACGAGGAGTTTTTCAAAATGTACTGCGCAGAACACTTCCAACCTGGCGAAAAGAAATTTCTCGTGCCTTTGAACAACAAAATAACTAAAATCCCTCATTATCTTTATTATCGGAATTCCAAGGTTAGCCACTAATGTAGAGGTATCCAAACTGTAGAGGTATCCAAACCTCAAGAAAACTATCAAATTTGTTCAATCAGTATTATAGTTTACATTACTCTCTCCAATCCAAATTAGTTTCCCATCTTATAGAATAATATGATGCATCTTTATATTATTCTCTTGTTCTCCGCTAATTTTTGGACTAGCGTGACCTTGAGTAACAAAGAAAGATGATTTCTCGTGATAAACAGCCGTCGTTCACTCGCGAGTCTATTTTCCTACCGTGGCAGTAGCATTTTCACCTATGGTAGCAAAAATCAAACAGCAGCCCTATCACCACGTTTCTTGAGCATTTCATACTGAAACACCTAAAACCTTCAGATTTATAAAAACAAGATTACATCAAGGGCAGTCTATTCGTGTACGAGATATGTTGGAAGGAAGTGATTATTGATTTTAAATGGAGCTGTTGTTTATGAGAAAATATTCATTATTTAGGATAGAAATGATCAAGATTAGAACGTGGAGATAACGCAATGATAAGATCTTTCACTAAAATTATGTAAAAAACTATCATCTTATTATGTTTTCATGACTACGTTGATATAATTGCAATCATTATCAACTAAAAGAATGTCGTAAAGTGCATTTGACTTTATTGCTTAATTGTTGAGAAAAATGTTTTAGAAAAACGCCATACTCACAAGAATAATTGTGAAAATCATATTATATGAATAAAACGGCAAATCATAAATATATCATAAATGTGAAAATAAATTGCGAAAAGGAAGGAAATGTCGGATGTCAGTAAATTTCACGGTATCATTTATTATATATATATATATACGAGTAAAAGTTGCTTGCATACTGCAAGCTTAATGTAAGATAGTTTAACTATGGCATTACAAACCACCTGCAACAGTTTGCCATCCATACACCGAGTTAAATGCACCAACTACAATAACCTAAACGAATTATTCATAATACGTGCATAAGAATTGTCCTAGCATCGAACCTGGGTCTATGAGGACAAATATTCTTACAGCATACCATAGAAATCCCTATCTTCTATAGATGTAACGAATTTCAACCTTCTACCTGACCGGGAAATCCCGTAACGAATTTTTGAAAATTCGGTCATTCGAATGGTCCTGGGATCGAAGCTGAGCCTTCAGGGCAAGAAGCTTCACGGCATACGATAGACAATCATCAATTCTAACAAACCCGTGAATTGCAAGTTTCTGTCTTAACGGAAAATACCCTAAATGAATTCAAGAACTTCAGACAGATAAACTGCCCTAGCATCAAACTAAGGACCCTGAGGGTGAAAACCTCTGGGTAAAATATAGAGATGCTTGCTCTCTATCGACTACGTAAACTTGAACGTTCTATTTTACTTAGAAACACCCGAAATGTTTTTTTGGATGTTTTGTACTCTAGCATCGAACCTGGGGACATCAGGGATAAACCTTTTGCGGCAAACGGAAGATAAAATCATTTTCTAACGATTCCGTAAACTTCATTGCTCTACCTTTACGCTAAGTACGCAAAATTAATTTTTGAAAATGCGCTCAATGCATTCTTATGGGAAAGTGGCCGTTTTTGGGGCCCCCTAGAATCGTACCCATGAGGCCTAGAATCGATGTCCGCTTTTTTCCATAGTGTCCAAACTCGGAACTTTACGGCAAAAAAATCGGCGGTTCCGTGAGGCACTTCCTTCCGCCTCATCTTTAGTATCCTATATGTATATATATATCCGGAGAAGCGTCTATATAAAGAGATATATCGGTTTAAAAAACTAATATGGTGGAAATATATAACCTGAAAGAAAAAAACAATTGTGGATAATTAACGCGTTGAAAATGAGATATTGTAATATTAAAAAAAAGTGGCGTGCCAATGATTTACAACTTTTTTCATGTCCGTTTCTCCTTGGGAATTTTCTTAGGTGCCCGCCTTATCGTGCCAAGTCATCTAAACCCTTTTCCTTGTGTTAAAAATTGATGATTATCGCTTTTTATATTTATCCTACAGAATCATGCATTTTTTAATATTATCAATTTTACAATTTTAAAAAGACTAGGGAACCTTTGGGTATTTTACGAAAGGAGAGCTTTTTGAGTCATGTTATTCGAGAATTTCAAGTTGAAAAACTCATCCATCTTTCAGATTTGCCATTAATAATGGAGAAGTCACTTATCAATGCCGGTTCCTGCAATCAAAAACCTTCCTCAAGAACATGGCAGCGAAACGAATAGTTGTCACCGAATTCGGGACAAAAGCTGTTCCAGACCCATGTCAAAGCATATTTAGTCGGTAAATATTTTAATACTTCGTTGTGAATTATCAACTTTATCCTACTTTAAAACAGTATTAAAAATCCAAAAAATACCTTAATTGTCATTTCCAGTGTCGCGGCACTTTTCAACCCCGGAGAATGCCAATCTGATAACGCCATGATTTCTATTTATCCGTTTGGAGATGAATTTTACGCATTCACAGAGATGCCAGTGATACATAGAATCGATCCAAAAACCTTGGAAACCATAGGCAGGGTAAGTAAAGCCCTTGTGGAAATAAAACTGAAGCGTATTGTGCTTGAGGTCATAGTATATGCCCAAATGTGCTGAAAAAGAGGTTGAAAAACATGAAAAAGGAACATGGATATAATCCTACATTTATATTGCGACGAGCTTCTTGAGACTTATGTTAGCGCCAACTTTTAAGGTTTACTTACACACACTTACACAGTTTGTCTTCGCACCGTCTTCACGATGCGGTGGTAAGAAGTTAAGGAAATTAACCTTAGTAGAATGATGGAAAGTTGAATCCTGTCCTATAATTATAGGATTAGACTATGATATACACCCTTATTTCTTAGATCATGTTAAAGATAGACTGAGTAGTCCTTAACGAAAACTGGGGAACGGTCGTGCGTGTCTTTTGACCACAAAGTCTACACACGTGCTGCAGGGAATGAAGATAAAAATTTAAGCAGATAAACATACTGACTAACCAGTGCACAGCTATGCTGTTTCACGTACCACCGGCTGCATAAGATTAAGGGGACCGCAAACTTCTTCTTTTTCTAAGCCTAGTATACGCTATACTACTTAAGCAATACTTCGGCTAACAAGGGAACAGGCTATTATGTATTATATTTTTTACGCTGTATTTTGGTCTGAATATACGAACATGGATTCAGCAAACGAATGTTTCAGTGGGTATAACATAAAGCAGCAAACATGAATGGTCAGGCCATTCCAATATCTCATCTTTCCCTTCTGTGAGTGTGGCAAAGAAATGAGCTGACTACAACACATACGGGACACCCACCTATCCAAATGGGTTGCTCATGTTCAAGACAGGGAGAAGTGAGATGCCTGATAACATCAGGTTTCAGTTAATGAAGATTTTGCCTCACAAATGTGACTCCAGAACGAATTATCTTCATAAACCCAGGTATCACTGTCTCTAATATCTCAAGTAAGGTTAGGGCACTTTGTTGCGCTGTCGTTAGGGGCAAGCGATTCAGAAGGGGATGGTTGAGATGATATTGAGACAAGATCAACACGGGGTATTGCCATGTAATAGCATCCCAAGCTTTCACCAGGACCAAGAGATCAGGGTGTCTTCTAAACCAGAACTCATTAACTATGCAAGTGACATAAGCTTCTGTGGTACCTATAGCTAAAAGTTACCACAAGATTATTCTTACCAATTACCATCTCCATTCTACTAAGAGTAAATTTACCAAGAGTATATTATTTACAAATAACAATATTTTCATGCATCGATGAAAATTCCACAAAATTTTTATGAATAGTTAAGTTAGTCAACAGCAATATCAGAGTTACCTTTGTGGTTCACCAAACTTCTGGCAGCAAAACATGTTATATGTACAACACAATTTCTGTTTGGAAACTTTGCAGTACTAAAAGATAACAGTAATAATGATAACGACTTTATTAAGCGAATTTTAGTCTTAAGAGACCACTTCTCAATTATCCTTTTTCAAGTCATGAGCACAAACAACCATGCCCTAGCTGGAATTCAAACCTGGGACCCCAGTGTTGCTAGGCTAACTACTATGAGGTTAGTGGTCAAGGTGGGCAAAGTAACCAGAAATATGTTTTATTTAAATAGGTGAATTTGGGTAGCAAAATAGGAGTTGTGAGTCATACATCCCACCCACATGTCATGGAAGATGGAACAGTCTACAACATAGGAATGACAGTAGGAGCGACTGGACCAAAGTACACAGTCTTCAAGTTCCCACCACCTAAAAATTGGAGTAAGTATATCTTTACATATTAACAAAGTCTGTGAAAAGAATAAATATAATTTTCCTAATATGGAAGAATTTTATAGACTCTTTCAGAAAACACGAAAAAATTGAATGTCTGTATTCTAGTTCTCTAACTCCAAATTGATTACCATATTTACTCGAATATAACCACCCCTTTTTTCTGAAATTTTCACACTAAAAACAGAGGGGGCGGTTATATTCACGTAATTCAGTTTTCACACACACTTATATTCACGTACTAGTTTTTTTTCCTAAATTTGTCAGCCCAAAACAAAGGGGGCAGTTATATTCGAGGGGCAGTTATTTTCGAGTAAATAGGGTAATTACAAAATGTGTATACTTATGGGCATATATGACAGATAATTTGATTTCTTCAAATGTTGATAAGATATTGGTAGCTAAGTTTATTTTCTATCTATGAAATATTTGTACTCCTATTTTATGGAGTGGAGATCTTCCGAAACTGATAATTATAGGTGTTGACAAACAAATCAAATGATTTAGCATAAAATTATTCACTCTGAAGTATAGAGCTTAAGATGATTTGATGGAAAAGTGAGTTTTTACAAATTCTTTGGAAATATCATAATGGTAACATTTTACTTAGTTAATTATAGCTTTGCCACTCTGATATTATGTAGTTTTTATATGAAATTGAGACTTAGAAATTTAATATGATCCTTTGACTATTTCATTAATTTATCATTCTGCTTGCATATTCTTATGTATTTTCATATCTAAAAATTTGAATTCCAGAACCTAAATCAATGGAAAGGGAAACTGAGGAGAATATGAATGAGGATGAAAAGAGTGACCCATTTGGGTCAGCAGAACAAATTGGAGGAGTAGGAGTGAGATGGCCCCTACATCCAGGATACATGCACTCATTTGGAGTGACTGATAACTTTTTTGTGATAGTGGAACAGCCTTTAAGTATATCTGTAGCAGAATCTGTGAGAACAACCCTTTTAAATGAGGCAATGGCAGCATCATTTCGATGGTATCAAGATAAACCTGTGAGTGATTGAAAAATATACCTGAAATGATGTGAGGATCCAAAATATCATTATTTATTCCATTAAAAATGTTCAAATAAGCTTGAAGTAGCTTACATGAACTCTGAATTCACATAAAATATTATTCAAATAGCAAGTAGAAATTAATTATGGAAAAATTTGATTTAGATTTATATATGAGATGAAATGAATGTAAATACTTTCAAAATAATCAACCAATGTTAAATATGAATTTCAATTTAGCTTCTGAAAATAATAACATTCTGAGATATTCTATTAGCTAATAGCTAAACTATATCTATAAAACTCAATCAGGTTATTTATTTCAGACATTACTGCATCTGGTAGACAGAAAGACAGGAAAGCTACATTCTACTTATACAGCAGATTCTTTTTTCTACCTTCATGTAATAAATTCATATGAGGTTAACATTGAGGAAGCTAAGCAAAATAAAGAGCAATCTGCACATGTGGTGATTGACATTTGCTGTTATGCTGATCCTTCAATGCTAGATTGCATGTATGTTGAAGCTATGAAGGTAAAAATATTTTAGTTGAATTGAATATTCATAGTAAAATATGAACATTGAAACAGGATATATCCTACAAAAAATACATTAACAAGAATGTACTAAATTTGACATGAAGCTAGCAATTAAAATTAAATTATATGGAGGACAAATTAAAAATATAAAGTGACTTGATTTCTAGGGAGCACAGCAGAATGTTGACTATGCCAGTTTGTTTCATGGAAGGCCTATGAGATTTAAACTCCCATTGAAGACTGAGACCGATGCAGATGGAAATGAAAGCTATGTCAGTATGCAAAAGAATGACACACCAATACATGTCTCCTCAGAGATTCTCTGTGATCTTGGTTGTGAAACACCAAGGATTAATTATGAAAAGAATCTAGGAAAGAAATACCGCTATTTCTACGCCATTTCCTCAGATGTGGATGTAGAAAACCCTGGAATAGTAAGGCATAATAATAGTAAAGATAAATTTTAATGTAAATATAAGAGCAATTGAAAATGGAAAATGCATCACAAAATACTCTTACTTTTCAGATGATAAAAGTTGACTTGGAAACTCGATCAAGGAAAGTATGGGGAGAAATGAATGTTTATCCAAGTGAGCCAATTTTCATCCCAAGTCCAACATCAAAGGTAAATTTTGAATTATTTCAAACACAACATACTAATATATCAATTTATGTATAAGTAAATAATCTTTATAATATCTGTAAGAAGAGATGTAACAGCATAAGCAAAAATGCAATAGGTCCGAAATTGTATTTTATTAATATCACCTCATACTGTTGGATTATATTTTGTATATTTTCACTTCAAAATGAAAATAATATAAATTTCTATGAATTACCTTACACAAATCTATGACTGAATCAAGAATGAAACAAATATGGGTGCAAAAGATGTTTTATATGAAAGCTTTTTTCAAGTAAATAAAACCATAAATTTATACACAGAGTGAAGATGATGGTGTGGTACTTTCGGCATTAGTGTGGGGAAGAGAGGAGAGTAACAAGGCAGGTCTTTTGATCTTGGATGCCAAAACGTGGACAGAATTAGGAAGAGTGGAATTTCAACTACCTGGACCAGCACCAAAATGCCTTCATGGTTGGTTCGCTCCTGGAATTGTGTAAACATTTATTTAGGAAGAACAAAGCAAGAAATCATTATTTAAACAAATCCAAAATCACCATCAATAGATAGCAACTGCATTGGAACTTCACTCATGTTCATTATTCAAGAAGGCTGAGTAGTAATTTTTATATAAACAGCAATTTAATGCTGGAAACTGTAAAATATTCTATTTACTTACTGATTTCACATGTTTACACAGCAATGACATTAATGCAGTGATGTTAAAATAATGCTTATATCAATTAAAATCAAACATTACAAGTGGCAATTACCTCAATTCAAATTTTAAAATATTTAGTGAATTTTATGTGTTAAATCAAAACCTATTAAATTAATAGGTAATAAAACTCTGACTCCTGATATTATATTCATACACATTAAGAGATTATTTTTATGATCACTATACAATTTTCTATTCTCATTTTAACTTATGTATAAAAAGGTTATTAATAAATTACTTTATTTAAAACTTGTGATATTTTATCCCTCATTTGCTTATATATAATCTGGTAAGTACGCAATCATTTGAAATGAAGCTCTCCTATATATTTTTTCTAAAGTTAAATTGAAGTAATAGCATTTTGAAAGCATGAAATTTGTCTGACTGACACAAAAAAAATATAGAAATCATAGCACAAAACATGAAAATGCTTTTTTTTCCACCTCAATCCTTGACAAAGTATTTTGATGGATTTAGAATATCACTATCACTGTCATTAATGGCAAACCATGGTTGTATTCAGAACATGACTTCCAGTGGACTCACATCTACAATCAGATCAAATATAAAGAAGATAATGAATCATAAGATTAACTATCCTATGAAAGGTTCAATTATGGCTTGGTGTTTACATTCTGCATGTATTAAATGATAGACATAATTTAATAAATACAAAATATATAAAGAAAATGAAACAATAAATTTTTCAAAACATTTATTATAACATCATTTTTACCATACAGAGCATTTACGGTGAGGATTCATAGATGATCCTAATGGACAGGAAAAAGCTTCTGAAAATTCTTCAGAATTTGACAGAGTTCCAATCACCCTAGAATACAAATGAAGTAAATTAATAAATACCACAAAATACAATAATGATGGCAATTCTTGGTCATAATTTTCAAATTTTAAAAATAAAAGTGGAATAACAAGGTTTTATATTATTTCCAAAGAGACAGAATTAAATACATAAAAGTATCAATTTTTCTGCACAGCAATGTTTGTGAAAGGTCATAAAATTAATTGTTTACTTTTTTATTTTCTGTAATAATTGAAATATAAATTTTACAGTCTGTGAATATTTAAACATCTGATTTGATGAAATGGAAAAGGAATTTTCACCTTTCAAAATCTATGGTAGTAATAGAATTAACGGAGCAGGCCAGATGCAGAATAAGGACATGCTGAGGGGAGTGGAAGAGAATAGATATTTAATAGACACAATAGGGAGAAGGAAGAAGAGCCCTCAGTCATGTGCTGAGAATGGAATGGCTGTTGAAGGAAGTGTTGGAAGGCAGGGAAAAGAGGAAGGTAGAAGATGAGGATGATGGACAATGCATAGAAGGAACAAGGATATCAAGATGATGAAGAGAAGAGCACAGGACAGAAGCACCTGGAGGTGGACATGAGACCATCAAGGACCTGCCAACCGCGGCAGAATACCCATGTTGATGAATGCAATCTTTGTATATCTGATGTCTCTAAAACAATTATATATATATGGAATGGGCACAGTCAGCGCTTTTTACCTGAATTTTTCTAGAGAATGTATTGAAGTTTTGAGTTTGTTTTTAATGGCTTCTGGTCTAAGAGCTCCACACCATACTTGGGCAAAGTTCAAAAAGAATAGCTGTCTTGCAGAAGCATTGATTCCAGGTAAGGTTTCCTCAGTTTCTTTTATCTGGTCATTCTTGTTAATTTTCAACCAGTTTTCATATGCCTAGAAGACATAAATTGACCCAGTTGCAAGATTATATATTTGTAAAATAACGTTACTAAGAAAATGATCATTAGATAATCATATGACTTAAAACATGGCTAATATTCTTGCCAACAAAGTTATACCAATGGTTTTTCTTCTAAAAGATATTGAGAATAATAAATAAATAACTTTTGCTCCAGTTAATGAGACAAGATCTGGTTGTTTCAATTCCAATTGAAGTAGTTATGCTGTCAGCCAATAAGTTTTGCATAAATGAGGCAGCATGAATTCCAAGTTGTTCACACTTCTAATTCAAACATGAATTATTTCTACTTAATTTATTTAGAACAGCATCTCTTACCTGATTCCTCTATCTTTCAATATTAATGATTTTCATATTTCTCCTTTGAATGCTTTCTTAGATTTTTTTAATGTGACTAATCAGTCTAGAATGAATATTGAGTACATCAGATTAAATACAGAAATACCTGAGGTACTGAAACTTTTATTTTGTTTCCATCAAGCTATTTAAACTTGTGCAAACGAACATTTAAATTCAGTAATAAAGTTAATCTTCATATACTAGTAACTCTGCAGAACTCTGTGTACCTATGCTTATAATATCGCAAAAATTAAATGTTTTTAAACAGATATAAGATTCTATACATACATGGGACATTTTGTAGAAAGTTTGTTTAGCTAGCTAATATTGTTGTAGCTACCTACTTATCATTAGAAACAGTCTTTGGGTGTTTGAATATATGCAGCCAGATTGTAACAGTCGAAGTATTTTATTTTTCTGTAAATTATGGTATGTTCGCACATTAGCTTTGTGAATTACCTTAGCTTTTGATTGCCCTTGTTGGTCTTTGTGTAAATACCTTGGCTATTCAAGAATACTAAAATATTGATACTCTGCAATATTAGTCTGTTTTATCTTGTAGCTATCAAATAAGGTATTTTAACAAACAATGATGTGCTCATGGAGATTATACATAAGTACTATGGAACCAATCAGAACTTGTGCCAATGTAAGGCATATGTCAGCATTATATATTCTTTGGCACCAACCCCATAGAGTCTCCAGCATAATCTACATAAGTATTTTAAGTTAATTCATGTGGACTGAAAGAATACACTGAAAGGTAAAAATAATTCCTTACCTCCTTCAGATACTTATCATGGAAAAAAGTCTACATTTACATAATTTTCTCCTTTGTTTTCATATAATTTGCTGGTTTATAAGCTTATATTACACATTGTGTGAGCTACCTTTAAGGTAAAATTTTCATTGATTTCTAAGGCAATCTACATCATACTATATCAGAAAGCTTGGCCACTTAATTAATATATGATATAATATCTTTGAAAAATGCACTGCAATTTGAAGAATTCGTAAGCACTATGGAGTACTTCAAATACCATAAAAGAAAATTTGTCTTCAGACAATTGGTACCACTAAATACAAAGTCAATTCTGATGTTTAATAAACTAGTTTCCATTTTAAAAATTATCACTAAAATGTAATTTTATTTATGATAAATATAACTTACTTTGTATGCTTGCTTCAAACCTCCATTGTCTGCAATGTTTTCACTCTGAGTTCTAGTTCCATCAATCTGCATAGATACTTCTTCCACATGATACTGAGCATATTGATCTGAAGAACGTATAAACCATGTCACCAAAAAGAATTTACATTGTGTAAAAATATGATAATAAATAAATTACGTAGAAGAAGTACCTAATTACTGAATAGAGTAATTAATAACATAGATAACTTATGCTGATTACAGCCATAAAATGCATACAAAATAGCCATCATCATGCTTTCAGTAGTTATGCATACTTCTATAGATCACTCACATTAGTGAATGTCACATATAATTCTTGTTTTATCTATTATTTTAATTCATTTGATTTTCATCTCTTACCCACAAGACATTCAGCTCTCACTTGGAAAGCTTCTATTGCTGTTGGATGCCACCATCTCTGAAGATTACCATGACGATCAAAAAGACGCCCTCTATTATCAAAGCCATGGGTCATTTCATGGCCAATGACTACACCAATGCCTCCATAGTTCAAACTTTTTGGAAAATGTCGATGATAAAAAGGGGGCTGTAGAATGCCAGCTGGAAGAACTAATTTTAAAACTTGATTATGAAAAAAAATCTGCTGATTCAAAATTAAATCAATCACACATCAGAGTGTACATAAATTAAAAGTAACAAGTTTCCTGAACAGTTTTTCCATTCTATAATTTCTATACTATTACATTTAACCCTTTGTATACCAGCCACTGCCATATGGTGGCAGACCTCTTTCCCTTAAGATACATCTTTTACTGACCAACACCTTGCCTAGTTCTCTTATATTCACAGTGGTATGCCAAATAGAAAAACTATTTCATCATTCGTATCATTCATATAGAATGTCACATTTTTTAACGTCGTTCCATTATATGTTTTATAGACATAGAGTCATACAAGTCAGGTGTCTTTCATGATAAAGGATAATTCCCTTCTATTCTTTTGAGATAAGTAGATTATCTCATTTACTATGATCAAAACAAAGAAAATGTACCATTATCATGCATTTTACAGAGTTTAGTAATTTTACAGTTAATCATTTTACAGAGAATAATTAACTGTGTAGCACAGACCTGCTTGTTGACTACACAGTTGAAACAACTGTTGGTTCCCTGTATTTTACATAATGCTTACATAAATTTTGGGTCAACAAGCAGGTCTGTGCTAGCTGGGATACCGCAAAATGATTATCAATAAAATATACAACACAGAAACTGATGCTTTTCAAAATTAAGAAAAGCAATTATGTGGGACCAATGAGGAATGAACTTCATTTGTTTATTTGAACTCAGACATAGTTTTAAGATAGTCATAGTTAGTTAAAATGGTAAAAAAATGAAACTTACATATTTGATTTTTCTTTCGACTGTAGAAGGCATTGACTTCTGTCAAGGGGGCACTCCATTGTGTCTTATCTACTTCAGTACCCAACAATGAGTGCTCTCTTTGAGTTATGTACCTCAAAACAGCTAAAGTGTTCTCAAAATATAGATGTGGGTTGACCTTTAGCTGCAATGAAACAAAACAGAAATATAATATCCAAACTACAAAGAAGGTTTACAACTTTGTTAGCAGAGCTATATGAATCATGAGGTTGTCTGAAAATATCACAATATTTAAAATTTTAAATATTACACTATTTAAATAATTTGCATTAAATTTCAATTAACAGAAATGTTTACTCAGGAATATATTGAAAATATAATTTAATTAGTTTAATTCAATATAGATAGGGTCGATCAAATCATATTTTAAAACTGAAATTTGTGTTTCTAGTAGTAACATAATGAAATAAACTTCCAAAAAGTCAATGATAATCACAAAATTACAAATTATATTAATGTGCTAATCATAAAGTTGGCTTCTCATCAACAGCAGGAGTTCAAAATTTAAGTGTCAATACTCTATTTACTAGTCACCAGGGTATATGACCAAAAGCTTCAATGATACATAGTACATACATAAATACAAGGTTATGCTAAGACTTTTTTTTGTAAATAGCTAGGTATAATACAGAATCTTTAATTTTAAAATCTTCTTTATGATATTGTATATGTAAGGCTGGAGTGAGAAACCAGAAAAATACTTACACCCATAGATTTGCTGTATAACATTAGGAATGTATAATATGAGATTTATTTAGGCTAAACTTCAACCTGGAAAGCCTTCTGCTGTTCACTACATATTGATAAGGATAAAGGGCTCACTCTGTAACACCTTAAAATAGGGAAAATGCTAGGCTAGAGTAACAACACTAAGTTAATAATTGGATAAATTTTGCCAAAAGTTAAATGTGAAGGGTTACACCAACAGGACTTGAAGCAAAAATGCTAGAATAGTATCCATGAGAATTAGAAACTGGTTCTGCAAATTCTAGAAAAAGGTTTGTGCAAATTAAGGGGAGCCCAATGATTGTCATCACTGATCTTTACCCTTTCACTGCTTTTGTCATTTATAAACCAATTTGTCCTTTTTTCCTCTGTCTAGTTCCTCAAGTATGTTTTCTGAGCATAGAACATTAGTCAGGCAAAAACAGAAATTAAGAATACATATTTTCTTAAGAATTCTTCAACTATTTCATAAAAGCTCACATCAGCATAAAGATCATCGAGTGAATCTGGATCAAGAATGAAATCAGGATATCCAACTCTTAGTGCCATAGCATCAGCTTTATCTACAGCCAGTGACCTTGTCTCTTCATCCATCCATGAAGCCGTGGCTCCATCAGGATCCAATAATGATTGACGGAAAGCAGCTTGAATTTCTGTTGTCATAAGCAAAGTCTGTAGAAAGAATCAGCTCATATAAGAAAAAACTTAGTACTAATCAACATAATTATGAAACTTTCTCCATTTGAATTACTATTGCCATATTTATTATATGAAACTTTCATGTTAAATTATCAGGGAAATGTACCTCCATGTAATTAATTTATTCTCTATTTCAAATCTTTTGAAAGAAATTCTTGCTATAAAAACTAACAATTAAAGAGTAATTTAAAGCAGAAACCAAATAAAACAATAATGTGCCCATGTAACTATGATTCACCACTTTTTTATAATTACAGAAGTATGCTAAATACATCTCTGCATGATTAATAATAATTATCATCTCTGGGATTGTAAAGAATTATCTATCCATACACTTGAAAAGTGAAAAACGATTCTTTTTTAGAATAAACATTGTATGTATTCTGCTTAAAGTTGACCTGATATTGATGTTGTAGCATGCAAACAAACTTTTTCAAAATAAAATAATTGCAGAAATCTTCACTGTCAAATTTATTAAAGTTANCAAGATTTTTTCTTAATTATTAAAATTAATTATCACATTTCAGAAGAAGCAAAAAAGGAGTGGCTCCCAGATATCCAAGTGAGTAGCACATTCACCTTAGGTGAAAGCAGACTGAGGTTTGATACAACTATCTCTTTCTTTAATGTACTAGAGAATTTTCAAAATACAAATACAGAGAATGGGGCCAAGTAGGCATTCACACCCAGGCCTCCTTTGGTAGATGGACTGCAATAACTATGATACAACCATTTCATTCATCCAGTCCTGAATATGACACAACCATCTCATTTTACTAGAAATGAAATTGAATTTAATTATATTTTAAACTGAAAAAAAATTCTATGATGAGTAAAGCAGTCATTTAAAAAATGATATTGCCAAACAACTTTTCCATCTTAGCACTAGTAACTCATACAGAGAAGCAAAAATTTTAAGAATCTTCCCAATTTACTTCTTATAACTTTTCACTTTGGCAAATAAGCAAGCAAGAAAGGAAATTTTGAGCATTTAGCAATCTGTGCAAACTACTACTAAATTCTGAATTTTTTTTAATACATAGAGAGTAAACTTTAAATCATACCTGCAAATGAGTTATAATTTGATAATTGATTTATGATGGTATGAATTAAAAAATATACAATAAATGGCAATTTCTTAAGCATTGCAATATTATGGAGATGAATTAGAGTGATTTGTTATCACTCACATCACTCTTACTCTGCTCATCAAAATGCTGCTTTACGAAAAGAGATCCCACAGCATGTCCTATAGCTGCTGTTGTATGTGCAACACATGACTCCCACCTTGGGGGTGCTTCTTCTCTTCCAGTTAGCATTTTACGTAACTGTGAACGAGCATCCCAGAAGCGTTGATCCAGATTTCCAGCGCGATGTGAAGCAAATCGCCAAAGCATGTAGGACTGTATAATTCTTTAAAATTGTATTTAGTTATCAATGAAATATATCGACATAAAGTAAAAGAAATTTATTCCATTGAAATTATTCCCTTTAAAGTAATTTTCTTACAAAGAGGAAATTTTATCATTACAACTACTATGAATGAGAATGATTATCCTTAAAACTACTGACCTTGGATGATATTTATTTAAGAGGATAGCCAGGTCATGGAAATACTGCATATCAAAGACCTGTACTGGAGTTGAATCCAGTGATGACAAGTTAAAATTTGGATTCGTAGAATTCAAAATAATACTTAAATACTGTCTCCAATTTATTCCAGGAATAGCTTCACACAGCTCACTTATGGTCATTTTGCTATAGAACTCAGTCAAATTCTTTTTCTCTTCATGGGGCACTGTAATCTAAAAGAGAAAAGATATTATGAATATACTAAGCCAATATGCATGGTAAGATTCTTGTAAATATTTTCAGGATGAATTTATTAATACCATACCGCAAGGAAAATATTCTTGTTTAAAACCTCATTAAGGTCAAATGTGTACTAATTACTCTAAAAATTCATGATTAGCCAGAAAGGATAAAATATTTTTGACATATTCAGCTGATTCATTTGAATAACTTCTACTTTACACTGCTTGTCACAAGGAATAGTTAAGAGTCAAAGGAAACAGAAGTTTAATAATATAAAGATTTTAAGTCAATTTGATAAAAATTAAAACTTGGAACAATTCCTCTCCATAATATCTCCTCTTACCATGAATAAGCTAAAGGTATGGGAAATATTACATCTATTTCTGTCAAATGACTATCAAATCAATTTCAAAGAAAAACTTTGAGTAAATGCAATAAGGAAAAAATTAATAAACTTGCCTCCTCTATGACCTAGCATTTTTCTTTAGTAAATTGCTATTTTCATAATAAAGTATGTTTGTTGTAAAGTAATCAGTAACGAATAAAATTAAGAAACCCTCAGATTCTAAATGATAACACTTTCTACATTCAGTGATGTATATTGCAGTTGGTATTAAATAAAGGAAACAGACATTATTAAAAACAACGGTACACCATTGATTTACAGGCATTGGAGCAGTTTAAATCTAGGTAAATGCTACTTAATGCTAAGTACTCATTTATACATTAACCTCACTTCAATAATATTATACTTTACAAACTTTGTTATCTAAATACCTAATTTTTCTCTTTTATTGATTTATAAAAGTTACTTTCATACATAATTATCATACATTGATACATTTACCAGAGCCAAATGGATCTCAAAATTCACTAGCTGGTCAGCTATTTTCTCCGCCTCTTTGGAAGTAGCTCCAAGAAGAACAGCAACTCTCATAACGAACTGATGATAAGCCTTCACAGTTTCAGTATTTGATTCTGACAGGAAGTAATCACGTGTTGGAAGTCCCAAACCTGCTTTATCCAACTGAGAACATAGTTATTCTTTGGACTATACACAAAAATGTTTATTTCATAATTCAGTACAACACTTAAATTACTTTATTACAGAATAAGAAAAAGAAATTTTAACTATGTAAGCTATGCACTATACATATTACTGTATTCACTCCAATATGAATCTATGATGAGGAGGAGATAATAAACTAAGGTGCTTTAATGGAACCTATGACAGAAGAGCCTACATAGGATTATGACTCCTCCAAATGGCATTAATAGTGAATGGCCCAAGGTTGTGGCATTAGATCTTCAAGAATAAATTCTACTTCATTGGCTTTTCTATACTTCAATGGATTTACTACCTATTAATTCAGACAAATTGCAGATATTTTACCTATACTGGGTAATCATCTGACTCTAGCTGAAAATAAAACCCAGCACCACATTCATCAAAGATAAAGATATTAATAGTATGTAGTAGTAATTTTTAAAAGTGCTGTGACAGCTGAGGTAATTCCACATGTGAGCCACCACCAGGAATCATACTTAAGACTGCTTTCAACAAAGTCAAATGCATTGCCCACTTTCTAGGTGTCCTCAAAGGTAAAAATGCTATCCTATATCTTTGAGGGGGGCTATAAATTTTCAATATTACTATTTCTGAACTAATTTATTTTATCTTAATTTTATTATCTACAGTTTGATTAAAATAAAAATTTACAATAAGTCAAACATAATATCAATCTTTTGAATACTACACAAAATTTCTCCCTTTCTGTGAAATTTTTTTATAATTGGTCACGGCTAGCCAAGAGATGCCATGGATACCTGGTATCTGGGCACAGATTTTGAGGAGCCCTCAATTTACAAGGGTCACAGATGCAGATGACAAACAACATATCTGTAAGAGCTTTTTAGCATCCAAGATTTTTTCTTAATTATTAAAATTAATTATCACATTTCAGAAGAAGCAAAAAAGGAGTGGCTCCCAGATATCCAAGTGAGTAGCACATTCACCTTAGGTGAAAGCAGACTGAGGTTTGATACAACTATCTCTTTCTTTAATGTACTAGAGAATTTTCAAAATACAAATACAGAGAATGGGGCCAAGTAGGCATTCACACCCAGGCCTCCTTTGGTAGATGGACTGCAATAACTATGATACAACCATTTCATTCATCCAGTCCTGAATATGACACAACCATCTCATTTTACTAGAAATGAAATTGAATTTAATTATATTTTAAACTGAAAAAAAATTCTATGATGAGTAAAGCAGTCCTCCAGAGATTTAGAGTAAACAGGTATAAAAGAAAAGGCTTATTTGCGATTTGTCTATTTTACATATATCTAATCTATTCTGTAAGAGAAAAAACTGAACATAATTGTCATTAAATAGAGATTTAGGAAACTTCCTCTACTTTTCTATATTTAAATATGTGTCTGGTTCTTCTCAGAATAGCAGGTTTTTCTGAGTTCTTGCTTGGTTCTCTGAAGTGGCAACAGTATTAACTCTCATCCACATGCCTAATGGCTTAAGGAGTACATTAAATCTCTATTTAATCTACATTTAACCAATTTGTGAAGACTGCTGAAATTTATTCCTAATGGGAAAATTTTCCTTTCCAAAATTTTTAAATAAACTTGAAATCAATGCGATATACATTACAAAATGTATGAAGCTACCTGTATGACGTATTCCTCTGAATTATGGATATCCGGCCCAATCCATTCAGTAATGAGGATGTTGTTATTGTAAAGCCGTAGTTTTCCTGCAAGAGCAGTCCATTGCTGCATTGGTCTCCCTGCTCTCTGCTTTGGCCAACCTCCAAGTTTATCTAGTATTTGAACAAGTGGAATCTCTGCTCTCTTCTCAATTATATCTGAAACATCAATCACACAAATCACAATTTTAGGTTCATTCAATGAAAATATTATTATATCAAAATATAGAATATGTATAATTTTTGCTAAATCAATTTCAAAGCAGTTAGAAACCTATTCAGTAAAATTGTCAACAATTATTAACGATTAATTAACTATTATAATTATTGACAATAATTAATAATGAATTAAAAATTATAATTATTGACAATAATTATAGCCTATCAAAAAATTTTTACTCACCAGTATTTATGCAGGATTTATAAAACTTCTTTGCTTTCTTGATTGCATCATTTGCTTTACCTTTCACATTCTTTGTTCTTTTGACTATTTCACTGCTGCTCTCCAGCATTTCTGCATTACTTTCTTTATGCCCCCCCTGTAATGATTCTAAATTACTCACCATGGCCTCATGATCCTCCAGTAGTGATGATACAATTTTGCTTATAGATGAAATAATTCAGATGATGAATTAATTGTATCTTCATAATTCAAGGAAATACCTAAGCCATTCAAACTAAAATTAAATTTACTTTCTGTAGCATACCCTAGGAGAGGTAAGCTAAACAAAACAAAATTCTGATATGATCACGACTAAAACCCAGATCATCCACTAGCTGGGTGGTTGCTCTGCCCACTGAAGGTATACTGCCAGAACACTCAGACATGCCACTTTGGAGAATTAACAGACGAGCGTACCAAATGGCATGTCTAAATGTTTCAGTAAGATAGCCTACTTGGTTAGAGTAACTACTTGGCAAGTGGA
The DNA here is from genome assembly GCA_000376725.2 of Ladona fulva. Classification (NCBI taxonomy): domain Eukaryota; kingdom Metazoa; phylum Arthropoda; class Insecta; order Odonata; family Libellulidae; genus Ladona; species Ladona fulva. Next base: position 762,950 of record KZ308299.1, on the reverse strand, counting down.
AGACCTGAGTCTGCAACCCTGTCCTTCCAGACTGTTTTTATGTCCATTTTGCCTTAGAAATATTCCTTGGTGCATGCCATAATGTGCAAAGTTATCTTTACCCCTTCCCTTGTTACTTTTTGGATTTTCGTAGCTCTTTAAAGATATAAATTTGGTCTGAACATCTTCATTCGCATTTACGTGATTGAAATTAGCCAAAGTTATATTGAGATTGAGATAGTTTCTAATAGAATTCCAGAGAGATTCAGAATTACTTGTATGGGTATTACTGTCATCAAATTTGAACTTTCTTTAAATTCATTTACTTTGTACATGGGCATTAATAGTTTATAGAGTTCTACTTTGCTGACCTTTTCTGCATCTGATGGCTTTGAGAGTAATCTGGATGAGTTTTCTACTTGGTCTTCAGAATTGCTCTGAAGATTTTTCTCTTTTGGTGTGACTTCTTCTATGAAAATTTCTTGCTCTTTTGATTCTGAGTTATCATTTAAAGAAATAATCAACGATGAATCAGCATTGCTCTCATTGACCAGCTGCTGGGTTTCTTCAAATGAAGAGTTACTTCTGTCCCAAATATCCTTGACATTTGCAGTTGAGAATTCATCATTGTTCCCTACAACAGAGTAAGTAATAATAGAACTACCCTATATTATAGATTACATTAGAGAATATATGCTATTCTATTTTTTACCCAATAAAATTGTAAATTATTCAATACAGAATAATAATAATTTAAGTGCAAGTAACAAAAATGTATTGAAATACACTATATTGTAAAACACATTTACTGAGAAAAATTATTGACATAGATCAAGGATGAGAAATGTTTTTCATTGGAAGGTTGCAGGTACCACTTTGCTGCATGAGACACATATGAAAGGCATATTACCTACCTTCAAACAGTTTAACTTCAACATTGAATCAAGGAAATGAGTTTAATTGTTTAATCACAAAGCAAATGTATATCTTGACTTTTCACCAGACATAATAAATGAGACTGAGAAGAAAAATAATTTAAATATTTCCATAAGTGTCGGGAATTGCGGAAAAAGCCTCATGTTCCCAAAAGGCCACAAACCGAACTTTGACACAGACAATCAGAATTTGCACAAGGAATATTTAATTCCATCATTACGTAACTATGTATTTCACAATAAATAGTGAACTTACCATTTTCAATAATATTCATGCTGTCAACTTCAAGATTTTCATCATTATCATACTCAAGAAGACGACGCACAACTTCATCAATGCTGCTCTTCAGGATTTCAATAGTGCCACTGCCTGCCCTATTCTTTGGTATGGGATATGCATTAGACCAACCCCCACAAGCATATTCATAGAAGTCTGCACAAGGATCCACACTCATGTTCATTAATGACAGCATGATTCTAGCTGAGAAATGTGATATCATAATAAAAATACATTTAAAAACCCATTGAATTTGGATTGTTCAAAAATCTATTTTATCAGTCCTTAAACCATATCTATGATAAATCTTAATCAAATAACATTTGAAGCATATTTATTTAACTACAGAACTTATAGAGAATATTTTCTACGTAAGTAAATCATAAACTTTCATTTATTAGAGACTAGTGAGTCTATTTTTTTCCAGAAAACCATTTAATGAATTACATTTATGATTGATTGATTTGTCTAATATGTTTTAAATTTGATTGAATCATAAATAGAAAGGAGGAAATATGTATCATAATAACTAAGCCTTCAATTACTTGATTAAGAGAACTGTGAATACAAAGGGAGGGTTAAGGAAGCAGAGGAGGATATTCAAATAGGCTTTCATGTAATGAATAGTTGTGGGTAAAAGTAATCTGAATATGAAGACAACAAAGCTTTAATGTAAATTATCCAAGTAGAATTGAAGTTGTGATAATTATTAATGGTAAAAAACCTGAGTTAACAATCAAATAAATCGGTGAAAAGCTTGGAAGTGGATGACAAATATTTTATGATGCAAGGTAACTGATGACAAAAAAACTATAAAAATAGATATCACGGTAAGGTTTAAAAGTTCTTGTTCTCTAGTGTTATGAAGTATATACTGAAACCATGGATCCTAGAAATGGGTTGGATATCTTTTGATATATGAACCTTTCATGGGTTATCAAGTGAAAGAGATTTACATGAAATAAAATGAGAGTTTTTTGGAGATAATTTGCTTTTCTTTCTCTGATTTTAAAAGAATAAAATGTCATAATTTATAAACATTTTTAAACCAAAATTATGATATAATACACAGTAAATTAGCATTGTAACGGTGAACTTTGCCGTCCATTCGTTCTGCTTGTGTGAGGGAGAATGGAGGGCAGACTAATGCAAGTCATGAGATTGAAGTTGGCCATGCAAATGTCACTTGAGCTTTGAAGGTTGTTCTTTTATTTTGCTTGGGCAGAATTAAATATTTATTACACCAGAAGCAGGCTTCTTATTTCCCATAATGAAACCTGCTATAGTTTCTTTAACTACATAAAAAGGAAAAAAATGCTAAACTAACCATAAAGTAAAACAATGTGTTAGAGATCAAACAAACAATTCAGTTTCATTAATCAAGCCATAGTAAATTCCAAATTATGACCATTTCATTCAGAATTCCATTTTTAGCATGAAATCAATGAGAGAAGTGTTAATAGTCTAAGAAATGCAGTATTTTGAAAATTCGTGTAGATATTTCCATTTTGGAGAAGGAACTTGGAAAAATAGGTCATAAATAGGCTAGGATCATACCTTGAGCTATTCTTATATTCTCCTGATCAACATCTTCATCCCAGAAACTTTTTCTGCTCCATTGTTTCCCCACTTTTTGGTCATCATTGCCAGATGTTTCTTGTTCATCACCTTGGAATAAATTTTGTGCATTTGTATGATTAAATACTATATTTCCTTTGTCTCCTATATCTTTCTCTCCAGCGTAGCCAATTTTTCCACTGCTGGAATGGAAAATATTAAAATAAGTCATTAAGAATAAAATATACAAGGAAAACTTCATAATCCAGATATTGAAAACAAATATCTAAAGTAATTTACTGTAAAGTTTTTCAAATATTCTTTCAGATTGGAATGACATATACCTAGTGTTTCTTATAGGTGGTTTGACAGCAGCCCATTCAATAACATCAGCATTTGATATATTTTCCATATCTTTTAAATTCCATACTATTTCCTTCAGTTGTCTTTTTCGTCTACTCATTTGATGAGGAATGGTTATCATATTTAGGGGAAGAGCATTTGTTATAAGAGGAACAAAGCTGGTTTTAAAACCATTAATAAGGTCTCTATCTTCAAACTCCTCTAAGTTGTCTGATTCTTTCAGACTACCTGAAAATAGTAGAAAGGTTTTAAAAAACATTACATACTAAAATAATATGCCACAACCCATTTCATAGATGATGGCAAAGGCAATCTGCTTTTGTATTTTCTAGGACATACCTGTTGTTTCTTCTGCTCTGGTATTCAAAGCCGTGATTCCACCAAGCCCACGCCTCACTACTGAGAATGTTCTTAGTCAATGCAAGTATGTCCATATTAAAAATTAATGAAATATATTTTTTTGTCGAATACCTTATAAACTTGTGATAGTGAATGAGGTGATAATTCAACTATATATGGCTATTGAAATTAAATTAATGCTTATCTTTCTGTGAGTCCACACAAAAGTAAAATTTAACAATTCCACTTTATTAACCTTTTTATGACTGTTTTTAATAACTAACGTAATTCTTAAAATTATTTGAAAAATTAAATAATCCCCCTTCATTTAGTAACTTTTAATGCATGACTCATGATATGAAAAAATTTTCCCTTTCTGATATTTACTTCCCTCAATCATAAAATATTGAAAGGTTTAAGAAAAAAATTCTCAATTTCACATATTTTCTACTGAATGGATGAAAAATTCTTCATATTTATCATACAAATACTCGAAGTTGCAACATATTAAATATCCTCTAATATACATAACTATCATATTTTAGAATCTTAGAATGAAGCTTTCCTATTGTATAATTTTACCTGTGCTCTTGAATAACAAAATATCTTGATCAGGTCTTGCAACAAGACGGAATATACCAAGGAGAAGTAGTATCACAGGAAGTAATAAAAGAGGAATTACCAAATGTTGGTTGAACTTATGGCATATGTGTCCAGCACTACATCTTTTATCCTCCTCACATCTAAATGATGGAAAAATTGAAAAAATTATCTGATATACTTTGGTATAGTTGCTGCTGCGTTTTAGAAAATCGTGAAGTTAAATACAAATCAGTTGAACAAAACTCCAAATGAAGCAAAAGATAGACGTATGATTTACAAATTTGTTAAACATAAACAGTATAAATTATAAAATTCAATAAATTGAGACAACACGGTATTCGAATACAAAAAGTATCATCCCATATGTTGTCTTGACTTATTAAGCTGAGGGACTTAATAAAATATCTTAATAAGAAGCAGATCTCAACAGCTCGAAGCGATTTTCTTTTCGTTCCTAATCTTACTTGTTTCAAAACTGGAACAATGTATTTTATACTTCATTCATAAGATGGCATAACTGGGCAGAACGATGTAGGTACATCAAGCGGCTAAAGGCTGAAATAACTCCTCACCAGAATGGTGAAGAGGGACATTTAAAATGTTTCTATACAATAATCAGAGACAAAAAAATGCCCATTCAGAGCCGCGAAGAGAGGGTGATACCAGTTCAAATATCCATGGCCACAGGGGAATTGGAGGCTAGCGCCAAAAAAATTACTTGGTCAACGTTGATGAATAGAGCCCGATAATGGTCAAGTGCCGTGACTCGAAATTCCTCTCTCTGGCCCTGAATCCATTATAAATAAGTATGAGTATCATTTCATACTACTACTTTCATTTGACCTCTTGAGGACTCCTTCTGGACTCGGTCTTATCTACTGATCACCACTTTTCTAAGCTTAAAAATAAAAACTTTCTCTCCGCAAAGGTAAGTATGAACCTACAACTCAACAGCGCCTCTGGGTGTTTCTTTACTTTTGGTTGCCTCTGTACAAGATAGATTCTTAAATTTTGCCATAACACGAAGAAAGAGCGATATCTTGTAGCAACTTAACCTCTTGTTGTACCTTTACACTTTCTTGGTAAAAAAAGAGATAGAACTGAGAAATTTCAGTTCAATGCATGAATTTTCTATCTATTAAATTTATATCCTAATATTGCCT
>KZ308299.1:737563-756840 GCA_000376725.2 Ladona fulva | reverse complement strand
TCTTCAACTACAATTTCTGTTATTTTTAAATTGATTCCTCGATGCATTTATATTGGGAATCAAAGACAGGATGAATAAATGTGTACACGACGTGATTATTATAAAAGAGACCTGTATCAAGCGCAAACTAAAAAGTGATTTATCAATTAAATACGATCAGTTTGATATTGTACTAAAGTTTTTATTTATATGTTTTCAATCAGCAGTTAGCTGTAATTTTATTTCTTTAATTCGCGTAAAGGGATGTTACGTAAAATTTAAAAGTGATTTTAGACGAAATTATCTTTCAAATAATAAGAGAGCGTAATTTGCTTATAGAGATATAGAAATAGTAAAGGATGTTTGTTGCTTTTGTTTTCGTATCCTTGTGATATGTCTATTGTTCTTTCTATTTTTTTATCTCCTGAACTGTTTAACATAAAAACAAAAGAATCATTATCCTAGATGTAAATTAAAACCAAATGAATCAAAACAATTGCGAACAAATTCATTGTATTCTGTTTGCAGGATATTATTTTCATACGACGACTTTTACGTATTATATTTTCACAAATGTAGCTAATCGATTAATTAGAATTCAGTCTTAAATGACCCTTCTTAGTAGGAAAATATAGTAGTAATCTATGTATGTAGGATATAAGGAAAATCAAAACTTGTAGCTGCTAAAGTTAGGTTTTCATGGAAAATTACAGGAACTAGTTGCACAGCTGGAAAAACCAATGAAAAGGAGCTAAAGCAGAGATTCCCAACCTGGGGACCCGCACCCCTTGGAAGCACGCAAGGCTGGTCGAGGGGTACGATGACTAATATCATGCTCATAAAATATTCCAAAAGTAGTTGTTTCGGTGCAGCCTATATAAAATTTCATATTGCTATTGTTCAGCAACATCTCCCTGCTATTCCATAAATTTTCTATTGAATGTATTTCTTATAATGACGACTCTAAAGTAAGGGATGGTTTATCTTAAAGCCGAAGGGGTACTGGAACCACAAAGGTTGTAAACCCCTAAGCTAGAGCTAATCCAGGCGAAAAGAAGATTAATAGATACTGTTACAAAAAGATTCAAACACAATTACTTTATAGCAAATATCCTAGAAGGAAAAACTAGGGCAAGAGACTGAAAGCGCGACGAGAATATCCTATTTGAGAAAATGTTCATCGAAATAGAATGAAGATCGCACAATGAAATGTAAATTATGACAGAATACAGAAGGTTGTGTTTACGGCGACAATTTTTACGAATGCTTATATCGTCTTTGTCATAAATTTCTCTTATTGTTTGATGAATATGGAAAAATGATCTGTTACTCAATTGCTCGTTGAGACATTTTCGCAAAGGGGTGTTTCGGGAGAGGAGAATGTCGGCGCCAGTTAGTGGTTTCCCCTTAGTTATAAAACAAACCCTTGTTAGTCGCGATACATCAATGGCGTCCATGTCTATCTAATGAGAACCTATGAAGCTTTCCCTAGAATATAGCTCCGTGAATATTTCCTTTTACCTTTCATCTACTCGAACCTGCACAACTGTTTTCGTTCATTGATTTTGATTTGGATTGATTTCAATGGTTAATTTACCAATAAATCATGATTCATTCAACAATTTACTCACAGAATATTCGAATTAGAAGCTGAAGGAGTATCAGGATCTACAGTAAATTAAATTTTAGGGCACCACGATAGGTTTTTGTAAAAGAATGAGATTCATTATTTTCAAAAAATCGTGGCGTAGAAAACGGAAGTAGCCTTAAGTAGTTTTGTTTATATTTCCAATATACTATTTAACGACTTTTACGTATGAACACTAATTGATATAATGATTGCGCATTTTTTATGTTAAACCATTCTAAGAACCTCCCCTGTTATTTTTCATCAGTTAGCCTTTAACAGTAAGCAATTCATTCACATTAACTAGATTGTAGTGGAAAATTTATTAAATTTCTGAGTGCAGATTGCTGATACTGTTTACTGATTTTGTGTACTATCTATTACATTGATATTTGACCTTGTTTCTGCATTATCTTCAAGGAAATTCAAGGCAATAAACTCACTCGTCCTCGAGTTTCAGCTGACACGAAGGGCATTTTTCAGGTTCCTCCGTTTTATCTAGGATCATTATGGCTGGCCTGAAAGAAAGATCTTTATCAATGATTGTGAGCTTTGCACTTTATCATTATCATTGGAAATTTTTGAAAAATAAATAATATTTATCCTAGGCATGGGCATTTTTCTTTATGATGATTAATTTCAAGCGCAACACCTTGCTCTCCTCGGAGATAAGAATTTTTACGAATCCATATTCTGGAGTGATCAAGAAATTATTGGAGACAAAGCATCTATTACGTAATTAGTGCCATATGAGCCGAAAATTACAAACTCGATAAAAGATTATCCTGTTCACATTTGTTGGAGACTAAAACTCCCAAGATCGTTAATGGAAGTCTTTTATCGCGCATTAGTACCTCAGTTAACGGCAGAAGTCCTAAGGATGCCTCGCTCTCAATGTCGCCCACTTAATGAAAAGTTGTAACGCACGCCATTTGATAATATCGCTACGCATTGCAAAATATGTATCTATATCAGTTCTGGCGAGATTGGTTATGCATCCGCGATAAAGAAGCTTTCCAAGTTTATAGCTAGATTTCTCAATAATTTTCTATTCCGTTTAAGATGGAATCCAATCAGAGAACAAGCGACGTAACAAGAATGAATTTTTAGCCTAAACCACGGCTAAGTCTTTCGTATCCTCATTTCCAATGTTTAACGTACACTTCCATCGATAGAACAGAATTATTTCGTCATTAGCTAAGGATTTTGTTGTGATTCTTTCCTTTAAAAGTTTGACTCTAGACTGAGATTGTCTAGAATAGGTGTTCCTAGCCAAAGATACTCGAAGCATCATCACGGAGCTTTATAATTGAAATAAGTTCAAACAATGAAGAAATAAATTCTTAATCATATTAACAACTAAGCCGTAAAATTAACTGTCATTTCAGGTCATGTTAATCTCTCTTTCTCAAAATAAATTCTCAAGTAAGACAGTAAGATTTGATAATTCATGTAAAACTAAAATCTCACAATGTGATTTAAAAATAGATATATTTCCACCATTATGACGAAATTTCATTATACTGAGTGTGCGTAGTAGAAAAAATCCTTTATAATATTTTCCTCCAAACGAATTTAGTATAATTTAACTTCTTCTGTTCACTAATTGTGAAATTAAATCGACTAAATGAGCTCAAATTCATGAGTTGAATGAAAATGTCAATTTGAACTTAAATCAGTTGAATGAAAGCATCACGAAATTTCTTGAGGCACATTACCACAAGTATGCTTGAAATCTTCACCGCAGTAAGGGATGAAGAAACGTTCTCTGAAAAAATTCGCCAAATTTACATGGTATATTATGAAGCAATTGGAGATTTGGGCAAATTAGTCCCATAGGGGCACGACGGTCCTCTCAAGAGCCGGTGACCGTGGCTTACTTTTTAGCCTCCGCACTATTTTCTGAAAGTATTCCAATGTCGCCGGAAAATCGAGAACTATTTTGAATATTCAATAAAAAGTATTTTCACTCACCACTGCGAAAATAAATCCTGCGATATAGTAGAAAATCAGAGTATCTGCCGAGAGATCCTCGGCGGACCTCTCTCGAGTCCGTCTTGACAGTTATGAAAGTAGAGCGGGTAGGTGACGTCACGAGACAGATGAATGGTTGGGATGCTGGGTTCGGTAGCGTATGGCAATGGATGAGGGCGAAGAAGAATTATAATAGCGGTCGCGAAGTGTCTTAACGAGGAGATGCGAGGATACCCTTCTCTGCCATCAGTTTAATGAGAAAGGTCGAAAGATTCGGAGCAAAAGTATCTAGGTTGAATCTAATTGCAAGCGAAGAAAGATCATTTTTGTATCATTAAGATGGATGTACGAATTGCCCAGAGCACAGGAGAATTGAGAGTAGTTGCCATCTAAGTCTTTGTTTTTCTTTCTTTACCGATTATACCTTCTATTGCGAATCGTATAGTAAAACAATTCTTAATTTTGTAATAATATAAATAAAGATAGCTTACGTGATCTGTATCTCTTATCGGAATGTTGTGGAGTACCATGCCAAAGTTGAAAATCAATGTAGCTAATACCGTGGTACCTCTACGAGCCTGTCAACATGCGAACTATTTTCTTACATCTCTTTTGACCTCTAGATAAGAACTTAATTTCGATATACAAACCTAAAGCAACGAAAAGATAAAATGGAATACTGGGTTTCGAGGTACAAACTTTACGATTTACGAACTTCGAACTGGAATTAAGTTCATAAGTCGAGGTACCACTGTATTTTATTGTACGATAAGTTTCTGCTCGTAGGATTTACAAATAGCACCTATATTATTTTTCATTCAATCGGGTTATATTTCAATATATTGCTCTCATATTTACAACAGCCAATTGAAGAATACCCCAATGAATGCTTAGTTAAGCGAATGAACTTTTATCTCTAAAATTTGTAAGCGATATACTCTTGGAAACTGCTTTGCATGTAATTTTACAATACAAAAGTACATACTAATTATTTTCCTCAAAACTAGCTTGCTACTGAATTTACTTAGTCGAACTTAACCTGTAATAAGCTGTAAACAGGAGAGTATGGCTCGCTTTCGCTGGTTAAAGAAAGATTTAGGGCAGTATATCATGTGGAACAGTGGAGATATCGGTTTTAAAATTGGAGTCAACTATTTCGCAGTTCATCACCGGGTCATATGTATCACGGATATATCCGAGGGTACTCTGCGCAAAGATTTAGCGCTGGTGGTATGGTGATTGAGTTAAATTGAAACGGAAGCTTCGCATCCCGTGCATCAGAGGAATCCAATCACGACGGAGAATATGCGAAACGCTCGTTCCCCCGAGATGCGAGATTGGAGGTCGGCATGTTGAATAAAAAAATCACGGTCTCTTATGAAATAAATCGCCAAAAAGTAAAGGATAGAGGAGAAAAACGTTTATTTCGGTCTAAATACGTAAGCATATTACGATAATCACTTGGTAGAGATTAAGGATGTTCGCAAATAAAACAGAAAGCAAAAATAGAGCTGTGTAGCTAGTGTTAATCTCCCAACTCGTTAAAATTTTAATTTTACCTCAAATCAGTTCTCAACTTTTAATTTTCCCTTGTTACTAATAAAGAGAGTTCAAGGAATTTTGTATCTTCTCTGCTTTATTTCGAGAACTTCAAAAGGTAAAGACGGCACACACAAAAAACTAATGGAATTCACATTTGCGAAAATTTTAACATAATTGAAAATTATATTCTATTCTATAATTGAAAATAGAATCTTTTGAATGATTAGCAACTATAAGGGTGACTTGATGCGGATTTATATTCTAAAAGGGAAAGGTTATTCCGCGAGTTTGACATTATGAATACGTTTGAAATTCAGAAATTCTCTGTTGTATGCAATTTGGGGAATTTCTGTTGCGATTTAATTGAAACGTTTTGAATTTTAGGAACTCCTGGATCTCAGAATTAGCGAAGAACGAAAAGTAAACTTCCAAAATTCGTAAAGCCAGACACAGGAATTTTAACGATTATATTCTTCACTTGAGCATGCACAATGACTATTACGGTGCTATTACCCCTGTACCCAGACAGCCTGTGACAGGGTATTCCCATCCTAAGTTGCTGCCTCCTGTTTTAGCTAATTTCCAGCGGATGCAATTGGAAAGAAGGCCCTTTATTGCAAGCTTAACGAATGAGAATGTATGAAGTATGAAATATAAAACTGAAACTAGTCATTTCTATCCATAATTATTTAACCAATTCTACTGAAAATTAACAAAAGATTAAAACAAACTATGTCTCTATTCCACAAAAAAATTTAAACCGGCTTCGATGTAACAAGGTCATCATCAGGTGTGATCAGGTGACACATGACATTTTGAACGTTTGACGTTTGGACGATTTGAACATAGAACGTTTGACGTTGATCAACGTTGAACAATGTTGTTACGTTAAAACCGGTTGCTTCAATTTTAATTTGTTGTGGAATAAAGACATAGTTTGTTTTAATCTTTCGCTAGAATGTTGTTCCACGAAGTGAAGGCAGAAGTGGTTGATTTTCTACTAAAAATTGATTTCCAGTGATATATTGTGGAACTTATCCATATTAAAACAGAGATAACGCTAAAAGTGCGCTATTTGGAAGCGTCTGGTCTAGCGTAACCCCCTCTAGCCAGACCCGGTAAAGAGGAGGGTTCCGTGGATGCCTAACATCCAGGCCCCGAGTTTGAGGGGCCCCCATTTTACAAGGATAACTATTTTGTTTTGTAGATAGCAAACAATATATCTTTAAGAAATTTTGTTACAACTAATATTTTTCTTTAGTTATTAAAAATTAATAATCACATCCGAGGAAGCAAAGAAGGGAAGCTACCAGATAGCCAAAAGCACGTCATTTCGGTGAAAGTCGTCCCGCGTTCCATTCCCGGGTCGATATGTCCATAGGTGTGAAATGATCTCAGCCGTCGAAGCACTTCTAAAAATTATACTGCACAGAAGGGGGCCAAGTACACATTTGCACTTGGGCCCCTTTTGGCTCATACATATACCCTGGTTCTAGCATATACGTATTTTCCTTGCAGTATCAGATCGACCTACGTGACAGCATGAACGTATATAATCAAGTACGTCTTCCGGCGCTTAGTATAGTGTCCATCCAATTGTATCGAACATTTTTAGCCTTAGTTGAGATTAAAATGAAAACTTTCGCCAATTTGGTAGAATTCATTCACTCCATACTGGAAGAAAGTACTAACCGTAAAAGGTATATCCCCTTCGGAAATATTTGTTTCCTATGCAAAGTATATTTGAGGGGCCACTAAGTAGGAAAGTTTTGAATGCCGCATACGACATTGGTAGTCTTTCCATTAGTTAAAAAAACCTAATTTATTGTTACTGACTCTGGAACTTGCTTTATTGGACCTATTATTCCTGGATTTAAAAATTTGGAAAATTAAGTCCCTGGAGTTATGGACTTCGCAGGAAGTTTAACTCGTGGGATGCGTATTTCAGCTCCTGAGCGGAGTTGCAATTCTAGTGGCATGGAAACCTGCAATATAATCCTTAATATTCTATTTCATTTCTTTCATTATTTTCCAGTGTATACATAGGCTTGTATGAATATACGCTATATATACACTAACGAAAAATGTTTATAGGGCAAAGTATACACTGACCAGCTTCTCATTAAAATATCGTACGTAAATCATAAAGCGCTGCATCAATTATGGGTGTAGTAATGTTTTAACAGCTTTAGAGTCGAAGATTAATAATGAAGCCGGTATCTTATTCTATGGCTACGAGTTGTTGTCCTTAACTAAGGGATATATTTATAGCCATACCCGAAAAAAGGATCAATTCTGAACAGAATCTTTCATGAATTGTGTTGTTTGAAATCCCGGATACTTTTCCTTCGATTACAGAGAGGTAATTTGCAAAACTTAGACGAAGAGATTACTGTTTTTTATCGTTGACAATTGTTTCTAATTACCAATTTATTGGAAAATAAAATGGAAGGAGAGAATGTGAGAATTGATTCTTGGGAAATCCAGAAGCCATTCAGCAAGAAATATTTTCCTCCATGCTTGGGAAAAGAATAAAAAATACAAGAAACAAAAAATCTTCAGATAAATAATGTTTCTCTAAACATACTGGCTACGATAACGGCGAATTTGTTCAAATAAATATACTAAATGTATCTTTACTGTAATTAGTACTAATATATCTTTACTACTATCTATCTACTATCTATCAGGGCTTCACCAAGAACTACTGTCAGTCTCATTATATATATCAGACACATTTACGCCTCCGTAAATTAAGTAACGAACTAAATTATTCACGGCACAATGTTTTATTCTTAGATTTCTAAATGAAAGTACTCAAATTAAAGGTAGATCACTATGAACTGCGTCTTTTTTCTCTCCACTGCAGTTACTAATAGGGAGGAAAAGAAAGCAAGGTTACATTTACACGTGTCAACATATCACGGCCATCACCAGAGCTATCAATAAGCCGCCCAATTAACGTGAGAATGCCCCGTTGCTACTCATCCAGCTCTCTCCCCCGTAACTGCTGTGCAAAATGTCTTTCAATGACGATATACAACAGCAAGAATATTAAACGCTAGAAAAACACTTTCTATTTTTTGGGGGGGAAAAAGAATAATACCTCGTTTATAAGTTCAAACTTTTCTCGGTGCAGTCTGCTCAGAAAAACTGTGAATTGCGTGAATTTAATAATTTTGAATAGAAAAATTTTATTTAATGCCATTCAGACGATTAAATACACAAGTCTTTTCTATTCCAAAAATACTTTCATTCTTTTTATTGCCCTTACATAACACCCTGCTGTAATTGACGTTTTCGCTAATTTTCTCTCGTAAGAATGCCTGGGATAACTAAGGAATTTCTGAGTGGACCATTCCGAGAGTTCTCTCCATTCTGATGATGCCTTTGTCCCCTCTCCCTTTCACTCATTCAAATAGCTCAATACGAAAATGTTGCACAACCACTCAGGCATCATTATTTTCCCCTGTAGGGTGACGGTCGAGGGAAAGGAGGGACGGAGATCAGTCATATCTCAAGGTTCCTCCAGTAGTTTCCTATCATCAACACCATTTGATCGATTTTCAACAATTACCTCCTAAGCAACAACCTAAATCTACCAAAAGCTTGGACTAAACACCGACTTTGGCATCTTTAGCATTCTCATCAACATTTATATCAATCAATTAATGAACGAGACTTGGCGGATGACAGATGCGCACATCAAGGTCGAAGAAAGCTTTTACGGGATGGTATAGGCGGAGGATGAGGAGATGATGCATACTCAGTTGATTTCTAAGTTTAAGTTGACAGTTATTAAGGTTAAGAGATTCTTTAATTCGTGCTGCAGTTGGCCGGTTGCTGAAATATTTATATGGAATATTAATGGAAGTCGCATCAGTTATGAGGTCAGTTACTTTAAATGCATTATCAAAGCTATAAAGTAAAATAGAATTTGCGATGCATATTTTGCAGACAAACGACTAAGTAATTTCAGATAGATAGAATCAGATGTTGTTAACGTAAATAAGAGTGATGGAAATGAGAATTAAATATGAAGAAGCATGTTAATATAGTTAAAGATTGTCTTATTCCATGCATAATTACTGAAAAATTCTTACTCTCTCATTGATACATTTCCAGTTATTACAATCATTATTGGAGCATTTTGGAACGATTTACAGTACTGAAAATTGTCATTGATGCTCTTAGCATAACATAATCTACGTCTAAGAAAGATAATGGTGGTGAAGATAACTTCATTCTTGCGTTCATTAAAATTTTTATTAAGTCTGATGTTTTGCTACAAGAGTTGAAGAGGGGAGAGATATCCATGGCATTATTTTCATCCATGTAGAGAATCTAATAAAGAACTCTGATAGAAAATGAAAAGGAAGTAGCATTCATTTTGAAAATTAGACTTAGCTCATAATTGTTGGTAGAACTTATAGAAACCTATGCAGGCAACTTTCAGATTTGCATGTCATTAAAAATTCTCATTCGGTTATATCTTAAGGATTTTGGTCTCGATGTTGATATCATTATCAATGTAGATGTTGTAATGATGGTAATTTGGAAAAAAATCCATCCATTGATAAATTGAAAACAAAATTAAAATGGGCTTGTTCTTGAAAGAATATCAAAGCAAGTAAAATATTCAACAATAGTTCTTTCACATTATTTCTTTTATTTGTTGGTGCATATGTGTCATTAGGAATATTTGCTTCATTTATAATCATTACCAGCATGTATGGTATTTCGCCTTTAAATTCTTAAGATTCTCAAAGTATTCTCTGCATATGCATTTTATATGGAGAGGACTAAATCTAAAGGTGAGGCATATAGAAATCACTCTTGGTACATGACGAAGTTGGTTACCAAAATCAATGGTAAAGAATATGTTAATAACTGCTAATCCTTAATTGAATAACAAATATAATTTATTATCACCAAGTTAAGAGCATATTTAAAAAATGAAGAATACCCTATTATATCTATATCAGATGGGATAGTGCCAGGGAACAAAAAACTTTATAAAAAGCCACTTCAGCCATTAATTAACTTTGAACCTGATAATAAATTTTAATTCATCATTTTTCAAATATCAGGACAAGAGGGAATAATATTGTTTCAGAACTTACACACTGAGAATCTTTAGTGCAACAATTTATGCTACAAGAGATGTATGGAGAAGGATATTTGCTCCTAAACTCAGTGATTTAATATTATTGAATGATTATGGACACTTTAAAGTAGAGAAATAGATGGAGAATGTTAAATTGAAGAATTGTCACCAACTTTCACATTAAATATACAATGAAATTCTAAAATTTAACTGACAATCACTTCCATCATTACTATTACATAATTTCTTCAGGACCAGCTAAAAGATTTACAGTCAATGTTTTATCACAAGTAAAATTAAGCCGATATATCCATCCAGTAGAATGTTTGATTACCACAAATTGATAAAAAGTATTTTGGGAGCATATGGCATTTTTAAAAGTCCTTTGACAGCTGATGTCATAGCTTTTATGGGTCCTCCATCAGAAATTAAAGGTCTAACCACTTTCACCAAACAAACCTGAACATCCTACCTCCTTGGCTATCTGAGAGCTCTGTAAGTATTTTTTTAGCCTCATTCTTAAGCCTAATTTTCTTGGGGTAGAGATCACGATCAGTAACTTGCCACTTGTACTGAAGTGGCTATTGGTTGTGCACAAGATTTATTTGAAATAGACATTGCAATATTAAGAATTTATTATATTTCAGTATAAAGTATCATGATATATATACTTCTTGCCACTAATTCAATGACAAAACTTTATTCAGATGAATTTAATGAAGAAATTTTTTGAATGTCAGGAGAATACCCAGTCTTATCCAGAAAATTCAACACAGTCTTGACCAAATGAAAACTCAAATTACTTAAAATAAGTAAAGCATGTCATATTAAGCTCTCCCAAAAGATTAAAATGAGTACTAATTTAAGAAGAAAACAGCATTCTACCTCATAAATTAGTAGAGTTTCCAAAAATAACAGTCATAAATACCTCTTACAAATCAAGATTTATACATTTTATTGGACAAATATTTATTAAAACTATTAAATTCATAAAAGATCATAATTTCTACTTAAAATTCAACAATAAAACCTTATAATATAAAACCTACTTCATTGATGAATGAAAATGGTATTACAATCATAAATGTTTATATATTTGATGAATTTAAATGAAAATACTTTCAAAATAACAATTATTAAAACTATGAAATTAAAAATTACCACTTGATCACCAGCCATAAAAAACTTCAACATATATCACTTCACATTCATTCACAATAAAGGCATGGCAAGCATCTGCAGATTAATTCTAATTTATGACTATCAACTTATAACAAAGAGATGTTTATGGTCCTTTCAATAACAGCTCTGTAGAACCTGAATGGTAAAATGGATTTTGTTTATATATTTTATAATGTACATCTGCAGCCATTCTCGACATATTCATGCCATAAATTTATATCAATGACTAAATTATATCATGAAAAATCCTCACACAAGAACATGGTGATCAATTCTCCAGTGATCTCTACCTACATGAGCTTAAGAAATAGTTCACAACAAAGAGCAGCTTGCTACAGTTACAGCAGTGAATATAAGCTGTATAAGAATAATCACTCAATTATCACAGGCAAGAGTACTTAAGAAATAAATACCTTGAAACTAAAGAGTCACTAACTAACTTCCATTCAGCATTTAGAGATAGGCCTTTCTTAACAAAACACATCTAAAATAAAACAAAAATCAAACAAAACATCCAAACACAAGGAAAATATTTTTACACATTCATATTCACGCACTTTCACTCACATTTACATAAAATAAAATTTTTGCACTTCATTTCAAACCACTTGCTTACAGTTCATGTGTTTTCATAAATAGATCTGAGTTACACTCAAATCAACCTCAATCTTTTAGCTACATTTATTAAAAAAAATAATTTTCTTCCAAGTTAAGCTTCTTACATTTCCCAGGATATGTTCTGAAAAACTTTCTATGGACTAGGCCCCAACCAAAATTTATGGTTGGAAGTCATGGCCTTTTATAATCTTTACATTTGCCTCCGGTAAACTGATTTTCTATTTCTCCTTTACCCAAACAAGTCACATATAAAATAAATATCCTCTCACCAAAACAGCAATCATGTTGTTTATCATGGTATCTGTTGAAGATTCTACAAATGGATCCAAACTGCTCATTTTATTTTAGATGTACACTTGACAGCAATAATTTATATTTTGGTTAACATAGTCATCTACCAAATGACCAAAGTTTGGATTCCTGCAAAGAGGTTTAAGTAATTTCTGAGTTAGAACACAAAATGTTACCAAAGAGTGCAAAGTTTTGCCTTCATAAGGATATATTATAATAATTTGATTCTACCAAAAAATAATGGTTTGATCAGGGTGCTTTGCTTATGAAATATTATCTATATCTTTTAAATTTGTTCTACAACATTTCAAATGCTGTTCAACTACAAATCAAATATCAAACCATCCTTTACCTGAATATCAAACATTATGTTAACAATTTTAGAAATAGGAAGATGCAGGGGAACAAATAATTAATTGCAGCATTCATCTATTTCTCAGTTGTATAAATATCTCTAATCACAGAAAATAACATGGTATAATACAAACATACAATAGCTCTTCTCAAAAAAAAACAGCTCCACAAAGACCTTTACTTTTATACATTAAGACATTTTCTTTGGTATCTTCAGCAATCATTCCCCCTTCCTTGATAATCTCAAAAAGGACACATCAACATTTGTAACAAATCAGCCAGAGGCTACCAAGGGACAGTAAAAAATAAATCATGGCTTGCACATAAACCTTCATTTCTGTCTCCCCCATTCCAAATGCAAATATGGAAATAGGTTGTCTTATCCACATCACCATACTTCACACTTTTTGGTTGGGTTCATTGGGCTTCCTGCTGGACATGTAAATTCCTGAGAAAAGTCAGGAAGATTCGAAAGTGGACCAATTACTCTGAATTTAGGAGGTGCATGAGCATCCTTCTCCATTTGCAGTGTCGTGGCCTCCACTGTGCTTGAGGAACACCAAACCTTTAATGGAAGACAAAAAGTGGTCAATTAAAAAAAACCTCAAATTTTACACCTTGAATTATGTTGTATAAGCTTTTATGGTACTTTTTCATGTCGAGATAGTTCCCATATACTAGAATGTAAGAATCAGCTACCTTAAAATAAGCACAATATTTTCTGTGAACTTACTTTAACTACTGCTTAATTTAATTCCTCCAAACATTAATGACAACATTGCTATTGTTAAAATCTCTCGAGTTTGATTACTGGTTGAATTTTTAGAATTAAATTACCTGGGCAAATCCTAAAAAGAAGAGTTGATTGTGAGTTAGATTTAATCCTGGAAGAGGTTTCTCAGGCTCATGATGACCTGCCCACTCTACATAAGCATGGTATGCAGCTTTCAGCCCCCCATTGTCAGCAATATTTTCACCTACAAATTAAAGTACAAAATAATGATGACTTAATTACATGAAAGTTTTTATCTCATAAATTATTCCACCATACATTAAATATTTCCTATATTTTATAACCATAATATTCATATCAGCTGCACAGTTCCCTGATGGTATCTGATATATCTCTCTGAAACAACTTTCCATAAAATAATTTTTCAAATAAGATATGAGGATTTATCTCAATCTTAACTGTAGTTATTCATTCATCATTTACCTAAGGTCTGTTTTCCATTAACGTGCTGATTATTTAGCTCATATTTTGAATACTGATTAACAACACAGTCTGTCTGCTGCTTGAACTTCTCAATAGTCTTGTCATTCCACCATTGGTTGAGATTACCATCTGGATCATATTCTCTTCCTACAAGAAATGTCAGCAAAAGTAAACAATTTGACACCAATAGTTCACCAAAAACTACTATAAAGTAATGATGAATATAAAAAATTACCTTGATCATCAAATGCATGCGTTAATTCATGACCCATGACAACACCCATCCCTCCAAAGTTTAGAGATCTTGGATGTTTAATGTCATAAAATGGAGCCTGTAGAATACCAGCAGGAAAGACAATCTGGTTCTTTGTTGGGGTATAATATGCATTCACAGTTGGTGGAGTCATACCCCATCTATAAATAATGGTTATTATAATCAAATGCTATACCAATAAAAGATTTTTAATTAGAGAAATCTCCAAACTATACATGTATATTTAGCAAATACTTGCCATTGTGGTATGAATTCAAGAGTTAACTAGTTAGAAATTATGTCATAGGATTTCAATACCTTGTTTTGTTGACAGGCTGATCAAGCTTTTCAAGGTTCCTCTTCAAGTTGTACTGATTCACTCTTATATTATTTACAAAATATTCATTTTCTCTGATCTCAAGTTCCTTGTACTTTTCATCCAATTGAGATGGATCCAAAATATAATTAGGAAAGCCTAAATAAAAGGTAAATCAAAATTTGTAAACATTTTTAATGCACTTGAAATTATGATTAATCCAGTTAAAGATGAAACGTTTATAAAGAAAACGGTATCTGCCAAATGTGAATGAGATCATTATCAAAATTTAATGCCAATAAACTGAGTTTTATCATTTTCTTAAATTTGGCACTCAGTAAAGTTATATAAGCTTTCAGGGAGAACATTAAATTATTCAAATATTTTGTTGCGTGATTTTCCATCTTTCTAGAAAAAATTACCTTTACAAATATTTTATGCTAAATACATGTGGTCACAAAATTCATGGAAATCTCTATGAATGAACTGCATGGCTCTAAAATTTATGTATCATAGCATTTAAAAATAATATTACCAATCATGTCAGTGATAGCATCAGCTTTGTTCTCAGCTAACTCAATAGTCTTCCAGTCCATCCAGCTGAGATTCTTCAAGTTTTTCTTGAATGCTGTTCTGACTTCATTTATCATTTCCTCTGCCTATAATGTTCCAAAGCAATTACATTATTAAAAAAATGAAAATGGAGCACTGAAATAGTAATCACCATATTTCCTAACCTATGATAAATACTGGCCTACAAGACACACTTCAATACATGTGGTTATATAAAAGAAAGCAAATCATCAACATTTTTTTAAATTTAACATTTGAGAACTAGAAAATTGAAATTTTAGACTCCAAAGCTAAGCAAATGTGTTGAAGATTGTTCATTATAGAGTCCCAGAAGTTAGTTTCAACTGTTGAATAAATCATCATTTAAACTAAGCCCATGGTTACACCCGTTTTTAGAAAATATTCGTAGACTGCATATAATTCACAAGCTGACTTTTTGTCTAATTTTCAATGAAAAAGTTAATCTTATGGGCCAGAATCTATGGCAATTTCTTTAATTTGATGTCAACTTACAGCTGGTTTAGATTCTCCATGAAATACTTCTCTGACAAACATAGCTCCCACTGCAAATCCAAGAACATTTGTTGTGTCTGTAACACAATACCGCCATGGTTCTTCACCAACTTCAGAGCCAACTAAGGCTTTGCGCAGACCACGATATGCATCTCGAAAAGCTCTTGAAAGGCATGCTGTTAAGCTCCTAACAGTTTGCCAAACTAAATAATTGTTTAAAACCCTGGAAAATAAGTTTTGTTCATATAAAACAATAATCTTGTATAACATTTTGCCACTGTTTATAAAATACCAGGTTTTATAGAATAATGCATTTTACTATCTCAAGATCTAATATTAAATATATTTAATGCTCATTAAAAAATTATTTTACGATTTTACAGAAACTTTTATTCTCAAATTATACCGAGAATAATTCTGAAAATAATTAAAGAATTGTATTAATAGCAGATTTCCTGCTATTCTTTTCTTCTTGGTGGAAGAAAATTTTTATGGTTGCTTCAGTAAAGGAGTAGTACCATACTTCCCAAAGACAGAAGTATAATGCAAATTAATGTATATCATTTGTCGAAAGATAAAATGATCTATATTCTCTAACTATTCCATTTAGAATAGATAAAAAAAATATAATATCAAAAATGTAGAATGTGTTAACAGAGCCGCACCATCCTATGGGTACAAGGGGTGCAGGGTGGCACCAAGGGTGGCGGCATCTAAAGGGTGGCGGCATCTAAAGGGTGGCAACAGAAGTATAGCAAACAACAATAATATTGTGATAGACTTGACTTGTCTAGTAGAGATTTTGATGTGAAATTAAAGATCGGCAAATATTTAGAGGAAAGAATTACACATAACCCAAGACAAGAAAGGAATATTTGTGAAGTGGATTTAATCGAAGGATTGGAATCAATAAAAGATTTTCTGGTACCAAGAAAAATTCCTCTTCAGGTTTTGGAGTATATATTTACTAGAGATTTTATTGGGGTCTTTCTATTTTGTAAATAGTTATGAGAGTTTGAGACTTTTGCTGCTGGAATCATTCTTTAAGAAATGTTTGCCTTCATTGATGAACAAAGACAAGCTTAACAATTTGGCTCTTATCATCATAGAGAATGACATTTATGATGGACTTGCTTTGGATGATATTGTACAAGAATTTGCAGTTGAGACCTCGAAATGTACAATTTTAATTTAAATGCTATTCTGTATTTCTAATTTGCCTCCATCCCCTTTATGCAAATTACCTATACATCCCCTTAATGCAAATTACTTATGCAAATACTTATACTGCAATACAATTTTTATTAGAAGTGTTCATATTTGATTGCGAATAATAGATTAGATACAAATCATACCACTTTAAGTTATGCACATTGCGATGATAATGATACAAGAAAGTATTGTGAACTATTAACTCATTATGACATTTTTGCACTCTGTCTCAACATACATACATGTAAGAACTATCAGTCACAAAATTTCTTGACTTTCAGATGAAAATCGCCGGTGAAACGTTACTGAGACAGTTTTTGTAGGTCTAACTTTTCGATATAATAATATGTTGTCAATAGTAAACATCTATATTAAATGTTCCTCAGTGTGTTCCTACTTAAGTATTAAGCATATACAATTTAAAAAATAATATAATATTTGTAAGGAATAAGATTTTTAAAAGAATACATAATGTTGAATATAGAGAGCACTAGATACTACTAGATATGTAGAGTACATTATGGCTGATTTAAGAAAAGAAATAGGACTGAT
The DNA here is from genome assembly GCA_000376725.2 of Ladona fulva. Taxonomy (NCBI): domain Eukaryota; kingdom Metazoa; phylum Arthropoda; class Insecta; order Odonata; family Libellulidae; genus Ladona; species Ladona fulva. The sequence continues at coordinate 739,531 of KZ308299.1, read as the reverse complement.
ATTGAATTATATAGATTATACAATACAGTTCATTACGTTTTTCCTTCAGCAGTCTTATTGTATTCCACCACTAAATTGGACATCTTCTCTATGTAATCTGGTGCATAAACAACAACCATTTCCTTGTTGGTAATTTTTCGATTGACAAGTCTTAAAGCATCTGAGAAGTAATCCTTCCAAGACATCTATGGGATAGAAGTGAGCCACATTAGAATAGATGATGATTTTAAAGTAATAGTTTTACGAGATAAAATTAATTGAAATGTAATAATACAAATCTTACACATTATAAAAATATATATAAACATATAGAATAAAAAAGACCTCCTGCTAAAATGAAAAATAAACTCAAATAAATTTTTTAAATTCATATTTTAAATAAATGCTGATAGTGAAATGTGCCATAATGATTGTAGAATAAATCAGAAAAACTTATGAAAAGTATGGACTGAAATTTACATTTTATGATAAACAAGCACTCATTTTTTATATTGTTTGATAAATATTTAGTAGAAGTAGAGAATGAAACTGCAGTCTGAATCTTTCAGATACATTTAAATAACTTAAAATTTCAGTAAATGAATGTTTTATTGTAAGCATTTTCCATTAAATTCATTGATAAATAATATTTTTACTCTTATTAATATTAATATTTTTAATAATTATTAATATTTAAGTTCTCTTTTAAGAACCTTTCATTTAATGATTATTGAAAACAGTGAAACAGTTATGATTTCTTACAAAGGGTGCCTTTTCCTGAAGTTCAGCAATCGACATCTGATGATACATCTTTTCCTCATCTCTTCTTTCATCAGCTGGTGTAGTTATTTCTGCTAGTTTTGTCTCCAGATCTATAATAGCAGCCATTTGCCGGTTTGTACTGTTCTCTTCGCCACCAAGAAGTACACCAATCTGAAATAATTATGGAGACATAAATTTGAGAAAAGTAAATCAAGGCAAAATTTAATATTTCCAACCTTAGAGTATAGTAAAAAGTTATTAATATTAGTTACCTTTGTCATGTAGGCCAAGAATGCTGTTAAGACCTTTTCATTTGCAGTTTTGTTTAAATAGTAATCCCTAGTAGGTAAGGTTAGGCCTCCTTGATCAATCTTTACAAAAGAAAGAAAAGCAGTTTGGAAACATATTAAGTATATTGTCATTCATATTGGTAAAATCTAAAAAAATGATCATGACTTTTCTATTGCATGATTTGCAAAAAAAATTGGTACCTTTGAGTTTTGCTTGGTAATATTTTTACTACAATTTTCTCCAAATAGGAATATATTTCTTTCATAATATAAACTCAAATATTTCTTCAAAGAATAAAAAACAACAAACTGACCTGTATAACATGCCTTGATGAATTCCTATCATCTTCTCCTACAACCCAAGAGAAGAAGCCTCCCATATTGTAGCGGTTCTGAAGTATCTGTATTGTTTTCTGGAAACTCCAGTTATCTGGACTCCACCAATGTTTTGCTTCTGTTACAGATGCTTTCTTTGTAGTTCCTCCAATTTTTCCAAGCCCCTTACCTCCAATTGGAACCTTTCCCCCAACCTAATAATATTACAAAATTTATTATTGCTTCAGGGACAAGAGTTGTTTGTTAGGCACTCATAAATTTCCCAACATTTATCAGTCTTACTTACAACTCCCAGAGATGGATTCCAGTCAGCAGGAGGTGTTATATTCCATCCTCCAATATCCTTCAACAAATGTAGCATTGGGGTATTCCCAAGAGTTTCCATAGTTTCATTAACATCCAGACAAGAGGTGTAATACAGTTTCGCTTTTTGTTCAGCCTTGCTTTTCAGCTCTGCATATGGCTTATCTACCAGAGAAGAATGAAGTTGATCAGAAATCTCTTAAGTATTATATTCATAAATAGAGATAAATTAATTTTACTAAAAACAGGGAAAATTGGCCATATACTTAAGAAAATAATGTAAAAACAATTTTCTATA
>KZ308299.1:713916-737463 GCA_000376725.2 Ladona fulva | reverse complement strand
GGAACAACTATTTTGAAATATGATTTATTAAATGTTACGTTAAAATTTTTCTGCAGTAAGCAGATAAATAATTCATTATATAAAACAAGGCAATTGCAAGAAAATAGAGGAACATGATTTTTCTGATCAGAACTAATTTCCAAAAGATAGAATATAAATCTTTGTCCAAAATATATGGCAAATGTAGTGCAAAATGAAGAGGGCAAAACATGTGCATTGGAGGCAAATATAGTAAATGTTAATAGGCATAATATCATGAGTAGACAATGGCATTAGTGGAAATGATGATTAAGAGCATTGGAATATGTATGAATATTGTGGAGAAATCTTTCCAGAAAATAGATCATTGAAATTTCATATCTACAAACCCAAACCCAGTCCCTGTCAGATAAATTTTCTTCTTTGTACCCTTTCAAGAAAAGAAAATGGTTACAGCTTTCCCTGCTACATGTAATGGTACAGGAAAACAAAATAGAGGACTACATGAGGCATTTGTCAGTATGAAAACATAGATATACCATATTTGAAAGCATGTAAGACCATTTAAGTTGTTATTTAGCATGTATCTTCATAGTTTTGTTAACATCAACTAGCCAAAAATAAGATACAGGGAAAATAATGAATTAACATAAGAGATTTTCAATAAGAATGTGAAAATAGTTGCAAAATATACACAAAAACAAATATAATTACACATTGGACTGAATGCTGAACATGGGTACACAAATATCTCCTAAGTCAGACTTACAGAATAATATTTTAAACTACAAAGTAATACAAAATTATAATTTAAATTAAATTACAAATAGAAGAGTATGCAATAGCTACTTCTAGAATCCTCACAATCTATATTTTGTGCATGATTTGAGGAACAAAGGATAGTAAGGGAAAATTTTCTTCTTCTCTACTGCATAATCATAATAACTACATGTTTACCTTGCATTTACTTTCCCTTTTTCAAAAGTTCCTTTAGAACTATTACTTATATGTTAACTAAGATAAAATGAAAAATAAAGCACTTTTCCTAAGCTTACCAAGAACATTCCGCACAACTAACTGATTCTGTCGCTCCAGCTTGCCAAAGGTTCCCCACATGGAGCGACCATCAGGAACAGGGTTTGACCGCACCCACCCACCACAAGCATAATCATAAAAATCATCACATGGGTTTACAGACTGGTCCATTGCACCAAGGATAGATGCCGCTGCAGTCACACACGATGGTGTGAGACATGGTAATCCAGAATCTTTGTCATGACCTAAAATTTAAACAAGATTAGTTATTGAAATTGAAACTAAATAAGGTTTATTAGCCTAACTCATCAACAAATTACTTCAAACTAGGATACATCAGGTAACAATAATATTAGTAAGAGTTTGAATCCACTGATTTCTGACATGAAACGGAAAAATCGTTTTCTTTCTAAATAGAAAGCTTCAATACACAACTTCATTTTTTTAAACATTGAAATCAATTAATAAGAAGTGATTTTTTTCGAAATTACAAGATTTTAGTAAAGAACTAAAGAGCTACGAAAGGCAATTTTCCTGCGAGAAACTTGTTATCCCTTTCCACAAGATCATTCGTGTACTCGTCCTTGATACACCAGGACCAATAAGGAGAAAAAACCAAGCATCCTATCAACCAACGTTATCCTATCCGTGTTTATCAATATTTTCCCGAAAATGTCATGCAACATTTATCTTTAAGTTTAATAACTCCAAGATGCTATTTTGTGCAATACATTTCTATTGCATTAGAAAATATTCCATAACGAGTGGTACGCGATTCTCAATTTAAATTCCTTTCTAATATGAATATTAAACGAACGATTTTCGGTGAGTTCTGTTTTAAAAAATCGAACTCGATGGGTTATAAGGCCCGCGGAGTCTTTATAAAAAGTATTGCAAATCATTGAAAATGAAAACTTGAACATCCTTGGCTTATATAATATCCGTGGACTCTTTTCATATTTTATAGACGGATAGATCCAACACTACATAAGATTTTAAAATTCGGCCTGGATTTTGCCTGCATGCTCCTGACGGGAAAAAGGCAAAATCCCGGCCGAACGACGGACGAATCCGGACGAATTTTTGTCAGCATCCGTTTACATACACAAAGGGAGTTTACATATCAAGATAGACTTTACTTAGCGAGAATAATACCGTTTTCCTTCATTGACCACGGAAGCTCTTGCAGACTTTGCCGCTGAAGAGTTACATTGGAATTACTGATCTATTACATCTCCCGATATCAGAGGAACGGTTTATTTTCTATTATACTGAATTCAAGTACCCATCAAAACTATGTTTCACTGATCACGTTCACTTGAAGATAAAGGAGAGTCAGTGCAAAGCATTAAAAATAAATGGAAACAAGAATGGAGTCGTAAAACTTTTAGAAAAGGAGGAAGTCTTCCAGCCTCCTGTGAGTATTTTCGCAGAGAGTCAAGGGAAAGATTAGAAAGAAAGAATAAGTATTTAAAAAGAATATGGAAAGGAAATCATGTACCACAGCACCCATTTATTAAAGAAAATCTTCTTCTGGCATTCAATATTATTAGGTTTGAAATTTTTGAAGAGCTACTCAATAAGGAAAACTACTAAATGAAGAGTAATGAGAAACTTTTCGAATCGAAAACAGACAACCAACGCATTTATATTTATCAATGAGCCTTTTAGGTCAAAAGGGGCAAACGTTTATCGACAGAAAATTGTCACATGAAGTATTTCGAGTTGCTATAAACTTCATATGATACCATAAAAATATTTTATGAGCTTCGAAAGACATCCCGCTTGAAAGCTTCATAAGAAGCTTTTGTAACGTAAGAATTATGTGAGCTTGATTTGATTATTTGATTTCCAGACCCCAGTTTTAACTTATCTCTAAACCGGAGCGGAATATTTTATTGCTTTGGCAGAAGACTAGCAACAACCAAGTAGTCGCTTTTAATATTGTATAGATGAAAATGATACTTCCATACTTTTTGAAGACCGGAGGAAATCTAGAAACTTGCCAAGGGGGGGGTAACACAATTTCCTTATGAGCTCATATTTAGTTCACTTTCAAAATGTCATTTTGTCGCGATAAATGTAGCAGATGTATAGTGATCCTGGGAACACTTCGTGATGTGACTTTAATTCAAGCTCCTTGTCAGATCCTAGGCAAATTGAGGCAAAGACAAGGCAAATAGACAAGGAGGATCCTAGGCAAATTGCCTAGGATCCTCCTTGTCAGAACCTAGTACTACGAAGTCGTCAAGAGGGAGGGGGGGCAATCACCTCCTGCGCCCCACAGCTTTGGATCCACCAAAGTTATAAGACCTAAATATGAACCAATGGAATGAAAGTAAACCCTAACCATAAATTTACGGCGTTTTGTATTCGCCAAAGTAATTACGAAAAGAATGACTTACCTTTCTCGATCAAAAGATCGAGAAAGATCATTTCTTATTGTTGCCTCAACTTTTTAGGAAGAACAATCATTTGAGATAAAAGTTTGAGAACATTTATTATTTCCTGTCATATTATTCTTTCTAAAGTAGATGATTTAACATTATCTGGTAGCCATTGGATATTAATTTTTCAACATTACCTGAGCAAAGTATCTAATATGGGGAAGTTCGATACCTGAAGTATGTCCTGGAGCAGTTTCGGAAGCGGCGCTGGTCTTTCCGTTGACCACAATTTCTCTGGCAGATTCATTGTCTCCACTTGCGCTGAGCAGCGCCCCGAGAATGAAGACGAGCAGAATAAGGGCTAAGCTGAGACAGAGAAGAGCTTTCTCCAGCGTGCTGCGAGTCTTCCACAAGGTAGATCCCTAATCTCAAAGACAAGAAAAACAAGATGAGAGCATTCATGCATGTGTTAACAGCTCAATTTATGGAACATACGCTATCTTTCGTACAAAAGTGAAGCGTTTTCTTATTTATAAATTTAAATTGCCTCAAAGTAATATGCATAGTAAAAATCTTTGGGGAATTTAAATATCTGAGGTATGAAAACGCCCCGTAATTAGAATTGAAGCCGTTACTATGCGAAACTCCATAACAATAATTTAACTGAATAATGTAATTTTGTGAAGCTTGAACATTGTTATTTCGACTATTATTGCCCCATAATTATTCATCGAAAATATTACATTCGTGTAGCACAGGAAGAAATCGGAAAAAATTAAAGGTAGTTAAATACTCGATTGAGACAAACGAATTACAAGAATATTCATTTACCTAATGTGCTAGATTTAGAATGGGCTCCCGAGGGCTCATGGTGATTAACTTCGAAGATCAGTGTTAGGGCTCGTGGTGCTTAAGGTCATGGGTCTGATTAAGGTGGGTCTAGACCCGCTTGTGTAATGTAATGTAAAGCGAATCCTTTATGGGGACTGTTGTACGAGCGTTACACTACAAGTAGTACCGGTGCTGATCCGTCGGTTGACGCAAACGCAAAACCGCTGGCAGTGCTCGTTTGGACGGCGTCCGTTGCGGTTGCGTCCTATGGAAGTTCATGATACCTTTCAAATGCTCATAACCTTCCTATTCGGCATGTTTGTAAAAACTGAGAACATCAACTCCAACACCAACAGAATTTTCCTCGTGCGCTCTCCACGCAAATTGCGTTACATTAGATGCTAGATTGCATTACACGCATCTGGACCGGGTTTACGTGACTACGCAATCTCGAGGACCCATAACATTTTACATGTGTCCCGGAGGAAATAAATCTGCTACCGTTCCCAGAAGAAAGTACAAGGTGTTTACAAAGTCATCATCCGTTTTTAATACGCTGTATTTTAATTAAATAATAATCTACAAACATAATTCAAAATGAAATACACTTAAGGTTGGTTTAAGTTTTTTTTTGAGATTGTTACTAATGTTCTGTGTGTCCCCATCCGGCCGCATGGCACACATCAACACGATAGTCGAATTCCTGCCTCACTGAAGTTAGCATGTCTGTATGAACATGACGGTTTGAGGTGAGACTTGGTGGAACTCCTTCATAATCACATAGAAAAAAAACTCACTTTGTAAAGTCCACAAAATAAATTATATAATATTATTATCATATTAGGTGGCCGATTTTGAACTGCTAAACGTCGCACAGGTGTAACAGACTTGCACTCATGGAAATTCAGAGCGCAAAACGCTTTCTGTTGTGGGGTCGACATCTTGAATAACACTGACGAGACTGTAGCCTCACGCGCATCATAGAGGCCTATAACAGCAACACAACAAATCTTGAGAATCTCCTTTTTCAAATGGTAGGAGGTTCATTCAAATGCCATAAACCGTTTTCTCACTACGAATTTTTTAAATCGGACGAAGACTTTGTAAACACCCTGTATTCCTCAATCCCAGGCAATAACCGACATCTCCCTCACATTTACTCGTAATAGAAGTAAAAATAATAACAGGGGTTTGCGGATACCCTAATGGGTAGCGCGTTCTCCTCAGAGGAAGTGGTCCCGGGTTTGATTCCCGGTGATGACCCATCTGTGCGAAATGACCTAAGCAGTTGAAACCCACACGGATAATAACAATCGTGATTTAAAATGAATTTCCAAATGCCATGTAATATTTCCAATATTAGGTGACAAAATAATAATTAACTCTTATAAAATTGATAAATCAATTTTTACGAGAAACAGAAGACTGTTTCACAATATGACAACCTAATTATATGGGTCAAATAAACAGTAATTTCTAATAATAATGTCCATCTAGAAGGGACGAAAGCAATATTTTCTAGCAGCTTCAAAATAAAAATCATACCGTGTGGTAGCGGACATGGGTAGCAGCTCCTGTCGCACCCTCCGTCAGATGTACTGAACCAACACTGCTGCTGTCTTCCTCCTCGAACTCGGCCTGTTTGTACCTTGTCATCTGTGGAATCACAAGAATTGTGAGTTATGAATGTGAATTCTATACCAAATAAATCTATGGAGTCTTAGGGGGAGAGCAACTCTCTTAACTGTGAAACTCCTCTCAAGGGAGGCTCTGATTTTCGAAAGTTTTTCCATAACAAAGCGCTTCCAAGAAACAGAGAAGCTCCCGATATTGAGTTTCTCTGTCGCTGAAACTACACGAGTAGAATTGGATAGATATTTAGGATATTGCTCGAGAAAATATTCATTTCAACCAGCGTGAATACACTATACTATAGCTATATTACAGGAAAATTGCGAAACAGTATGGTATGAATCAAAGGATGGATTGGAACTGGTAGAGGGAGCGAGTAACTCAACGTCGTTAAGTATGATATCTTATCTTAAAACACAGGAACGCAATTCCTCCGAAACGAAATTATTATTCCGTATCTATGACGCGAAAGAGAAAGATTCCAGCGTTTATAAATATCATATGCTAAAAGTCAGGCTTGATAATTTGCGGAAGACTGCATTTATAAAGCTATTATAATAGCTATAATAATAATAGGAAAACCTAGGATGCATTAGGAGAGGTAGGTAGTGAATTGTCTTGAGGTTGGGAATAATGAGGGAATGAAACGATTGGACGGGAACACAATAGCTCGGAAATTCGTCACTACTCGAATTATTGGTGATGAAAAGTCATTTTCTTTACATCTGACAATGAAATTCTGCAACTCTAAAGAGAAAGTGCATAAATCTTCTGCAATTTGTTTTAATTTTTAAGACTTGGAAATGCCTTTGTTACGGTAACAGAGATAAAATTAATTAGCAAATAATGACGGCAACCAGCAGCAGGAAGTTCGCGGATACTGCTTTCTGAAACTTCCTCATTTAATACAGAACGGTTTTAAAGGAAATACATTACATTCCTGATTGTGCATACAAACTGTGGTCTCTAGGCCACCATGGTTTAGTGCAGCCATATTCGGATGGCTAATTATTAAGGCACTTTTGGCCAGCTTAGAAAATAAATCGTACACTATGGGGTCCACAGCGAAATCAAGATGTCAAACGCGATATCTAGAAAATAATTTTTATCCAAATAAACCTTTTGCCATTTCAACGCCACCGTAAGGAATCCGCAATAACATCGTTGACAGAAATATTGGTCAGCTTTGTTGCATTTACAGAAATAATTATAATTTTATTTTATGGTGTTTGGTACCTATTCTTAAACCGCATAAAACCACAGATAAGTCCGAGGGAATAGGATAGGAATAGTAAAAATAAAACAATCTTCTGTTAATTAAAGTAGATTAAATTATAATATCCTTGAATAAGGTGGATTTTCTGTCTTCGTGACTTAATATAACTTTCAATCGTTAAAATAAAATCATTAACAATGCTTTAAAAAGATTTATATCTAATGATAGAAGTAATAATCAAAGAGTAGATAATGGACATAATGTTTAAAAGACAAAATGAAAAGGCAAAAGATGTGTATTGAAGTTTTTTACCTTTGTAATAATCGAAGGAACATTACTTATCAAGGAGCCCCAGCTGAACTTAATCAGGAGAGGGCTGAATATATAAGCGTGTTTCGCAACGTTTCGTCCTCCCTGGGAATTTTTACTAAACTAATACGCACCGCAAAAAAAAGCCATGGAACGATCGTTCGTATAAAGTAAAACAGATTATTCCAGCTCACCCGCCAAATTCCCTGAGTTTTCCAGAAGAACCAAATTCCCTGAGTTTTCTAGGATTTCTAGGTTATCGAACGCCCTGAACACTTCATCTTGCACAATCGAGTGGGAAAAGATACATTAATACAGTCTTTATTTGGGCGAGATTGAGACTAAAAGTCTCCTCTTCTATCCAACCCATCGTCATACCCATCAATACAGTCAGGATGGGGTTAGTCTTTACACAGTACACAAAGATGTACTGCTTCATCGTCTTAGTCTACTTTTGAGCAACGAAACCATCGCTCACACATACAGCTTTGAAATCATCCTTCAGTAGAATTGAAGAATAAATATCCACAGTACAGTTATTTAGCGTCAGAAGCTTCTGATGAAGAAGAATACAACCGCTTCCGTTTATAATTAATTTCGTTAACTTCTTTACTCTTTTTTGCTGTTTTTTATTATTGTATTTAAACCTAACCATTAGGAAAATTAGGAAAATTATTTAATATAAGTTTTCAGCAATATCTAAATTGTTTTAATTAATTTCTGTACTTTATTTGTAATCAGCATCAAACTGCAAGCACTTAAGGAAACTACTCGGTAGAAATCACGCCGTGTGAGAGAATAACTTAAGTACAAGGTAAACTAATCACTCAAGATGGATACCAGTTACGTGAAGGCTTCTTCTCTACCTCCCCTAGAAATACTAACGTTTTCCACTAGGTTTCAGTCCTAGCATAGCAAGCAGCTTATAATTATTATGGAGCTACGTGCTCCCCAAGATCCTTCCCAGATCTAACAGCCACCTCCTGGAGGCACTCCCATTTGAGGTTTACGCCATCGGCGTGGAATTGAAAGCCCTCTCCGAACGACAACGCATTTCCGATAGGGACCTCCATGATTCCACTTGCGTTCTCTTTCTGTTGTCGGAGTTGGAGTCTCTTCACCCGGTAACACAGTTCTACACTTTCAACCGTGCACGTCTGCTGCTCACGGCGAGGGCTTTCAATTCCGCGCCGATGGCGTAAACCTTTTCCGGGCTAGGGACCTCCATTCCTTCTCCCGGAACCGGGCGAAGCATCGCGAAGACCGGAGGGACCTCTGAAGGCACCTGATGGGCAGCAGGCGGCCGAGGAGGACCGGAAGAGGTAGCGGCAAGTGCCGATGGGCACAACTGAGGCTCAGCTAAAAGGAGAGCCAGTAAAGTGGCCTGAGTGGCGAGTTGAACTATTCGCTGGAGGTTCTCCTTGCGGAGATGAAGTTCGGAAGGGACGGCAGGAGAATCCTCCGTGTCCGAAGAATTTTCCGTAGCCGGAGCCGAAGTGGAGGGAGACATGGCGACGCCGGAATGAGCTTTGCTTTTGCGCTGCGAGTGAGAAGTTGCCATGTCTGAACAATCGAGGAAAGAAGCCAATGGAATTGAGAGACTCGATAAGCGTTCCCCAGGGACCTTACCAGATCTAACAGCCACCTCCTGGAAGCACCACCTCAGCTACATACCTACGGACAGGCCAAATGGCTGCCCGCTGTAACTACCCCATCTTGCCCCGTTACCCTGTTTTGCCCCACTTTCCCCACGGAGACGTAAAATCATAATTTCAATAAGTGAACGAATACTTCCCATTTGTAAACATTGGTTAAATCAATTCCTTGAATTTCAATCTAAATTTCGAGAAAAAATACCATAATGAACACCTGAGCAATGCAACTTTTGTCGGATGACATTATAAAGTGATTTAAAAATCACGAATTCGCGATCTTGCAATAAAGATCACCGGAAATGAAGCTAAGAAATCGTTTTATGTGTAACAAACTGAAAAATACAAGAAATTTGAATTGAGGTGCTGCCAGAATTACTGCCAAAATTTGTAATCAAAGATTATCATTAATCTTTTACTATTCGTAAATCCCTAATCATGGTGGTATTACCTAGTCAACTCACAACCGGTGTAACGAGATATACTTCTATATGTTTTCACCTACAGACATTTCCCTCGCATCCGAGTTAGCGAAGAGCTCACAGCATTAATAAATTTCGTTTAATTTCCTGCATTTCTTCTGTATGAGTTATTTTGGCAAATTTCCACGGCGGCGAAGAAATAAACGTTTCTTTCGGAGAAAGGAGGGCGGCTTCGAAAGATTTTAAGGTGCGAGCCTCTGGCGCTGATTTTAGCCCTCGTGATATTTTTGATTCCATATTTTTAAATACAGTAAAATGAAGAGAGAGAATATACTTCGGGGGAGAGGAATGCCCGCATATTCGCATTTTCAGTCGAGGGAGTCTTCATTCTTGTCCCTCCTTTTGGTCATGCTTGTGGTGGTTTCGTGGATGAATGGAATAAACTTAGCTCACAATGTTTCAAGCGTGCTAATTCCGATTTCAAAAGATCTGCGGAATGCATTTCACAAATAATTAAACAGAAGAGGATCTCCAAAGATACCTTACCAGAGATTGCCAAAAATTAGCTGTGCCTTATTTTGACGTACAGAATCGGACTAAATAATGAGAAATTGTTAGCCTTTTATACGCTCGATTTAAGAATATTTCATAATTTACAACATCAGAGAATTATACATTTATGTTATATTTGCACTAATACTATATACATATCCTCAATTTCTATCATACATTAGCAATGAATCATCTCCTTTGGATTGTTAGTATTTAATAAAATCTTAATTTTATAAATAGAACTTATTAATAAAATGTTATTTAAAATTTTATTGTTATTTTATTTTTATTGTAATTGTTATTTTATTTTTATTGTTATTTTATTTTATTTCATTTTTATTATTTAATACAATGTTACTTAAAATGTTACTTTTAATGGTACATACAAACAATGTAAAACCACGTTACTCCTACATGAGTCTACGCTCCTTCACTGGTTAACAGTAGACTCGGAACCTAATATGAACAGGAAAATTTAATTCGATAATTTGCACCCTCAGATTAAGGAAAGGTGTTTTATCATTGCATGGTAGGTATTCTACCACCCACCGGAAAGTGGAAGACCTGGGTTCGAGTCCCAGTTATGTCGCTATTTTTCACACTTGTTATTAATTGTAAACTCTTCAAAATCAATACGCATCGTCATTTATGCGAATGCAAATTACGGAGCAAACCACAGCTATGCATTTGTCAGTATCACTGCGGTGTATGAAGATCATAAAGCCAATGCATAAGATAAGCAGGCCAGAGGGTGTCTGGAGGGCTTAAGCCCCCCTCAACGTTTTTACAAGTATTTATTTGGAACCAAAATCTCAAGGGTCCTATCAATAAATATTTGGTCGCTGAAAACATTTCCTTCTAGGCAACACTTTCTTATGAGAAGAATCAATTAGTATTAATCAATTGTATTACAACGTAAATAGGAAATGATCGGTTCAGTACTTATGTTCAGCCACCTCCAAGCGAAAATTCTGCATGCGTCCCTGAAGATAAGTAATTTTTCGCCGTTCTCATCTAATAAACGCTAAGGTTCGATATGATAAACCTTAGAAAATTCTCGTAATAAACTATGAGAAGGATAAAGGAAAGAAAGAGAAAAAGTCTGCCGTATGCTGGAATTCCCGGCTTTCCGACTTTTCATCATTTCCTCATATTATTTGGGGAAACGTAAATTAGATGCCTCAGAGTTATAAGCCATGCGTTGTAACAGCCCTGAATTTGAACCGCTTTCGAGCCTCCATCAAATGTCCATCTTGTACGTATCAAACCTCAAGGGTTTCAATACCAAACACCGCATAATCAAACACAAACAGAAAATAAAGGCAGCAGTAAAAATAAAACAGCCCGGAGAAAAAGAAAATTGCCAATGTTTACCAATCCCAAAAACGAATGTTTTGCCAAAGTCATTCTTCATGTGAAAAGAACACATTAAACTAATTTCAGCAGCGACGCCGTGCCTCGTGAAGCTGTGTAATAAACAGTATATTTTGGATAATTGGATCACGTTCGGTTGGGACAAGGTTATAAATAGATAATTTCACGCTTGGATTAGCTCCGAAAACGCTCCTCGACCGCATTACCGAAGCCATTGACGATGATTACTCGAACGAATGAATCCAAATGAAGTCATTAATCTGTATTTTCATAACGCTGTGACTACGGTGATTTTGGAATTGCTAACAAAGAATCTTTGATAATCCAAAACGCATCAAACGCTAGGTAATTGAGTCTCTCCTACACAACAAAGAGTAACTAAAAAGTGAAAAGCTTTTGGTATTTTGGACAGAGTAGTCAACTTATATAACCCGACCTTGCCTAGCGTGAAATTCTATAATCCGTAATTTTACATTATATATTGTATTTGACGGAATTATTATTACTGCTGATGCAAATTCATCGCTAACTATAAATAAAAAAATATCGATGACCCTGTTCCGGTTTCTTTGTTTTCTACTCAAACTGCTGCCTTTTATGAAGAATGTGATATTTGTAAATAACAATTCTAATAAATAAACTAATAAAATAAATATTCTAATAGCAATTCTAAATTTACCGGTTATTTATTTCAAAGCCCTATACCACTCACATCAAGCAGATAAAATGAAGCGAATAACCAAAAGTGACGTAATTCATTAGCTATAATAAGAAATGGAACTGGGAAGTATGCTGAATATATCATTTTTTGACTTGAACTGGATACATGACATTTTTTGACCCCCATAAAAACAGTGTAAATTTATTAGGCTGTGTGTATACGTGTTGCACTCATATGATACTGAAGTCACGAGTATGGGGTATTCAAAAGGAGAAACGCTGTTCATTCCCAGACTTTGTCTCATTCTTACAGATTTTCCGTTCAAATCAAAACGATCAGTTTCCATTTCAACCAGCCTTTTTTAATATTAATCAACAAATCAGTAGGACAGTCGAGGAATGTAGATAGTATTTTCGTGACTCCATGCTATTTACATGGACAATTACATGTTGCATATGTACGAGTGGAAAAAATATAAATTTACACCTGCTCCAAAGGGAAAGCGAAAAATATTTTCTACTTTAAGGCATGCGCGTAAGAAAATAATGATATCAGTACCGGGTTGTATAATTGAATATTAGGGGATATAAATAATTTTGTTTATAATTACAATTTTATATAGGAAAATATTTCAGTATGTATGGTCCTGGTCATCCTGAGTTGGATGTGATTTTCTAATACATTTTCAATACTATTAAACGAATGTTTTATTAATTGAAGAAGTTGTTAATTTAAAAGGCTAAATATAGATGTGACGTGGCGTCGTTTACTTAATCATATATGAATTTATAAGGTTTAGTGGTTTGGATACCAGAACTGCCTAGTGTTTGTCACCCACTTACACATATGAAATATTTTTTCCGATCACTGGTGGTACGCAGTTATTTATCATTCTCCATCTCCCCTTTAAGAATCAACGGGCAATTCAGCTAGTAGACAATGTAAATCTTATGTCCCTGTGTATTTCTTACGGGGAAACGACGCGCGCTGTTGCAACTATTGCATAATAGAAAAAGAAAGTTGGGCCAAACTTATTTTGAAAACTTTTAGTACATTTTAAAAGTAATTCCGGACAGCATGGTGCGATTTATTCTAGGTAAAATTCTATCACAATCGAAGGAAAATGAAGAAAATGATACTTTCAAGAGAAATGAGAAACAGTTACGGTTTTCTTTGAACAGATGTATTTAGATCTACCTTTCAAGTAACACAGCCTTTCTTGATATTAAGATCTGCCGCATTTCATTTACTTTCCGCCAATATCAGTTCTGTCAAAAGTTCTGGAGACAAAAGTCTTGGGGAAAGCTATGGAATTCCGAGTTTTCGGCAAAATGCACTGAGAAATGGGTGATGTTATAGGTGACGAAGTAAATTACAGCGTTTTCAAGCGTTGAACCCCTAACAGTTTGTCTTAAACATCCTTAGTTATAACATTTGTTGAATTATCTTTATCTTACACAAACGTCTACTAACAATATGCCACGAGCAGGTGCGTGACTTCCGTATAATACGCATACTTCGTTAAATTTTGCCATTAAGGAAATGAAGTTCTATTCTACCTTAAACGATGTTTTAACATTGGTTAAACTTGTTGACTTTGTTCATTCAATCAAAACTTTAAATCCTACTTATTTATTTATTTGTAATTACACTGCAATATGGCTATCTGGCCAAGTGGCAACGCTGAAAGGGAGTATAATATAAAAATTAATATTGATAGTAATTGCCTGGTACTCAACCTTAAACAGAGAGGAAACCCCTTCAAAAAACTCCCAAACGCAATGAATTACATATACAGTTTACAATTTGGACATTAAAAGTAAGATAGAAAATTAATTTTTGGTTGACAGTAAAATGTTTAAAAACTATGAATTGGTACAACATACATGGTAACATACCCATATATTTACATACAAAGTAAATGTTAAATTTAAAAAATTCAATGCAGAAAAGGAGGCAGTAGCCGTGAGGTCACAAAATAAAAACTACTTAAATCTTGCTTTAATCTTATTTTTAAACACTTAAATTTTTGGCATTGGTATGAGAATTTCTCCAAGTAAAGTGTTCCATTCCCTAATGCCCCAATTAACAAATGAGTATTTCACTGTATCTGTTTTCTGCTAGCGCTTCTTGATTTTTAAACCATGATTTCCGCGTCTAACATAACTAGGAAGTTTAAATCTGGCACGAAGTTCATCCCAGCCCTCAACGTAGTTCCATGTTTTGTACATCCCGGCTAATCTACATGTCTTCCTTCTCGATTACAGCGATTCACACTTCAAATGTGCTGGCATTTTACTTACACTTTCGGCTTTCATGCGTTTGCCTACTACGAACCTAGCCGCCTTTCTTAGCACGCCTTCGAGTTTCTTAATAAGGTTTCGTGGGGATCCCAAACACTCGTTGCATATTCTACAACCGAACCGACTAAGGATATGTACGCTCTTTCCGCGACACCCTTCCCACTCCTTTTTAGGTTCCTCATTACCAAGTGAAGATTTCTATTACCCTTCGCAACAATGTCCCCTATGTGCCACCCCTATTTAATGTTTTCGGTTAGCTTGATGCCATGATATTTGCAATCAGATACGGCGTGAATGTTTTCGTCATTTAGAGAGTAATAATACAGTAATTGATGCTTTTTTCTGGAGTTCTCCAGTTGATATGTTGACATTTACCAACATTGATTTCCATCCCGTGTATTTACTCTCTACTCATTACGTTTAAAACTTAATACTTAATGTAAAATCTTAACACCATGAAGAACGTTTTCCCTCTTCACATCAATCCTTATCAATGCTAGAGTCGCTGGGTGCTCTGGTTTTGTCTATTATCTTGAAGAACAGAAGCCCTTCCTGACGTTCACCACTGGCGGGAAAGTAGCAAACATATACTTATTATCAACATGGATTAACAGCATTATCCTAGAAATTATTATCCTAGAATATGTGTTGTCAAAAGTTGTACATTCTAGCTAGAAAATATTAGTGAATGGTTTCAGTGAAAGAAATCGTCTTTCGATTAAATATTTCGCCATTTATATCTATTTTACTATCTATTTTACCAATTAACCTTTACTCTTACCTCGCTACTTACATTATGTTTCATTGTCTACGAATACTGCCTTCTTAAAAGTTATTATATGTACACATTTCCTTTGAATTATTTTCTTTCATAATCTAAGCTGCCCTTTTTTCCTTCGCTTATTTACCCATCTTTTCTTCGAGTTGAATGAAGTAAACATCTCTTCTTTATTTTGTCTCTCTCTCTCTCTCAACATTTCCTCTTTTAATCCTAAATACACCAACATCTTTCATAGGCCCATTTATTTTGCGACAAAGCCCTTTTCTCTCTCAGAAAAGAATATTCATAAAATCAGAGTTAGCCAAATATTTTCTCCATACAGTTTTAAAACCGTTTACGCGCCAATTTTAACTAGCGGTTTATTTTGCAGCAAAAGGTTATCTCGTGGCTCCAGCGTTTCGAATGTATGACTTTCCTTAACCTATGTTATCGTCTTTCGGAATTCACGATTTTAAGTGGCAGGCCTGTGCGCACATATAATTTACGAGAGAAGCACAAAGCCCAGATAAGAGCTAAGTTAAAGCAATATGATGTGTGATGATGTGGCGAGTGATGACATGACTTAGTGAAGATGATTTATGACTGTAGGCAAAATTAGAACGAAAAAAGGATTTAGGAAGTTATTAAAGGACCTGATGCTTTATAAAAAGTTCCTCTCCAGTTTATGATACGTTTTGTACATCAACAGGTTTGTGTGTGAAGAGTTGACAGAGCACCAATATGAGTATATACAAACATTTCTCTTATGTAAGTGGACCGTTCCTACGCTCACTACCTAACTCGAATTTTACGCTAGTCGGACGCGAGCTACCCGTTGCGTAAATAGAATTCACTTATTCATGAATCAGGGTTTTCCGTACATTTTTTCAAAAGTGAGAATTCGTAGCGTAAGTCCAGGTTTACGTCCGTAACGGGAACTGTCCGTGCACTGTTTGCGGATAATTCCTCCTCCTCGGTTAATCGAGCATCGTAAACTCGAGATTATTCTCTTTTCCTGAGCCACTCCAAAAATATTTCGATTCCGATATTTTTGATTCCGTTCAAGTCAGAATCAGAAATAGAGATTTATGTTGAAGAGTAGAGACTACAGAATGTCTAATTTTGAATTAGGCCCAAGCGTATGAATCAGCGGTAACTCCACCGAACATTTGTTGCAAACGCCTTTGACATCTGTCCAATTTACTGCATCGTTGAGGTAACAATGCAAAAAAGTTTCTGTTATTTGCAGTCGTTCGGTTATTTTCAACTACGAGTCGCAACCACTGAAAAATTAATTTTCCAAAAAGACATTTTTGCAGCTTAGCTTGTTTGCTTATCCAGTTTGCAGTAAACTTACTCAAGTCTCCAACTTAACAACATGACGGCTTTTGTGTTTACTAAAATGTATTTAAATTTGAATTTCTATCGGAAGATTTCTTATACAAAGCAGAGTACTTCGCGATTGCTTTCGATAAAACAAAGTGCTCCAATTCCATTTTTCATTAGAAAATGAAATAATTCCACTAGTCAGACGAAGACAAATCCTTCAATGCTCTCTAACGTCGTCGGATAGCGAAAAACCGCATACAATAAGTTACAGCTTTTTCGCATTAAAATTGATGTAAGCATTATGACGCTCAATGCCATTTCCTATATTACAGGGGGTAAACCGAAAAATGTCAGTTGAAACGCTTTACTCATAGTCTTTAAAAAAAGAGTAAATGAAATAGATACTTTGTCTGCGTACAAAACTATCAGTTCCCTAAATAACACCTGCATATTATTTTTCTTAACTTATATATAGATAAAAGTACGAACCTTAGCTTTGATATATGTGGTCATCGCTGAATTCACGAAACAAAACTCACTCATTTTGAATATCCATCTCGAATGCTAGCGTCAGAGAGACCAGCTCTATCGCTAGCTTCATAATCAAAATAAAGGAAGACACGAATGGAACAGACTAAATTTTCTGTTGCCACAGCCTTTAGATCCATTAGTAAATTAATTCGCGACGAACTGATATTTAACCACACGATTCCGAATTCAGCAAAGGGTGTATTTCATTTCCTGCTGACTAACTGTAAATCAGTTTTTGTTTTTTGTTTGTTTTTTCGACCTAGAATGTCCATATATCTCTACTCATTTTTGAGGGAAAATGACTTTTCATATCAACGAGCTACTTCGTTCTCAATAAATCATAAAAAATTGTATCTGAAATTTTTTGAGCAATTAGCAAAGCGCCGCCTTCCTTTCATGAATAATTACATATGCCTAAAATATGAATGAAATAGCTCGGGAGTTGAGATAACTCTGTCCGCGCTGCAAATTAGATCTGATTCCCACATATAGTCCAGTGACGCATGACGGCCGTACCAAGCCGTCAAGCAGGGACACTTCCTGTTTCCAAAAAAAACAACTTCGTCCACTTCCGAGATAACGCTTTTACTTTACAAAACGTGAGAAATTGAAGGCTTAGCTCGAGTAAAAACTACTAATACTTTCTTAAGGTTGTTAACCGCAAAGAAAATAAACGGTAAATACCCGGAGAAGGTATTAACGGAAAACAATGATGATTTAACGGTAAATTTAGGGAAAAATTATGCTATCTATCCAATAATTTCTTAATTTCGTTAACTAAAATAGGCAAAGATCACCTTCTCAGTCTTAATAATTAAAATTTCTTATAAGAAATTCTTGTAAAAAGCCTCTTCCGTTTAATTTACACCAGCAAATTTTTACGTAATTAACATTTATTTACATAAGACTATGATCAAAATAGAAAATTCTGCGGTTTCCTAAAAGTACGNAAATTTTACAAAGTACATAAAAAAAAACTAAATAAATTGTTAAGTGTAGTTATGGAAAAGTACATGGATATTTATTATTCTGGATTGCTGGAGAAAGCAATCTTGAATAAATGAATCTATAGATATACGAAGGACGATACTCCCGAAAGTATGGATCGATAGAAGAGAAAGCACTCTCAGGGTTAGCCGACATTCTGCAGTACGAAGTTACTTCTTGACCGAGAAAAGATTAACTTTTTCCAGATATTTTCCCAAAAGAAGTTAGCACGTCATCGAGTAACAAAACTACCTCAATGACATGGTCATGGCTTCAACTACGCGTATCACACTTCTTTGATGAATGATCAGTACCTTTGTCTAATATTTCATAAAAAGTTTTACTCTCGCCTTACGTAGATTTTCATACCTTAATGAACCAACAACGGAAATCGTATCGTATGCCGTGGTCATTTCGCGAGAGGAAACCGTAATGCCGCCCTTGCCAGGAACTGGCCTGCTTGATTCGTCAGTTACTTCAAATCTTCGAAAAGAGTTATGATGAAGTTCAGTGGGAACTTGGATATGGGTTTTACATTGACATCCCTTGAGCTTCCGAAAAATATTATTAATTAATTAATAACTTATACATCGTTTAAGATTTAGTAACTATCTCTGAAGCAACTGTGGTGAGATTTTGAGTTCATAAGTAAAAATTCGAGTTATTGAGATTTAAGTGTTAACGAAACAACCCAATACGGCTAAATTCCTGCACTTTTCGACAAATTTCACACAAGTGCTAATTAAATATCTTGCAGCAACTTAAACCTACAGCTATGTTACCTTTCCCTGGTCAATCAAAGTTGTCAATCCTTATAAATTTTAATGTCATCTAAGTAGTAGTAGTATTGTTAAAAGTGCTTCGACAGCTTAGGTCATTTCACACGTGGGCCCCCACCGGGATTCGAACCCGGAACCGCTTTTACCGAAGTCGAACGCGTTGCCCACTTGGCTATCCGGGAGCAAATTGAGAAATAAGTAAGTGCTGATGTAAATGTATATTAACCCTAATGACATTATGTTACCGATTAATATTTTACCAGTATTACACAGGTGATTTCATATATTCGTAGCATTGATTCGTAGTCAAGGAATATATTATGCTAAAAATGAAAATACTTAAGGTATATCATTTTCTGTACAATAAAATTATATTATTATTACAATTATTATTATTAATGTTTTATTAGCTCTGGGGGATGCCCATAAGAGCTGGAAGATAGGTACATTTTTGCTCTCAAAAATTGATACCATAGTTCAGTCTTAATAATTAAAATTTCTTATAAGAAATTCTTGTAAAAAGCCTCTTCCGTTTAATTTACACCAGCAAATTTTTACGTAATTAACATTTATTTACATAAGACTATGATCAAAATAGAAAATTCTGCGGTTTCCTAAAAGTACGGTTCCTGAAGGCTCAATTGTTTCAAATCCAAATTGTTATCAGGGTCCAAAATCTTTCCTCCATATTCTTCGCCATTGAAGACGATTTTATGGTCGGCATGTTGCCAAAGGCAGCTTTCTTAGCATGAGGTATTTAAGGAGGACTATAAAGGATATTCATGGAAAGTTTTTATCTTTCCGTTTCGCAAATTTTCACCTTGATATTTGCGAACCTGCCCAACGCTACCTCTTCCTAAAACTTAAAACTCAACGGCTGTTGGGATGCTCCCCTAGTTGATTTCCTGTTTTAATTGCGGTATTTTTTAGTCTAGTCTTTGTCAACAAAGAGCAAATTATTTGACTAAATCATTCCAAATGCAATGGAAGAATTCTCATTTAATGCAAATTTTGCGGAAATAACTCAAATACATATCTGATATTAATAAAAAGCGAGCTAAGTAAGAGCGTTTTCACCATAGCTTAAAAATTATTACATAATATAGTTCAAACTCACAATTTATCTGACTTAGATTCCAATCAATCTCTGCCTGGGAAAGCTGCGAAATGAAGGCCTACATTCATGAAGCTTGACAGAATGCTTGGGTTTTTTCATTATCTTGGTTGCTGTTATCTTAAGGGGCTCTATTCCTGGAGCTTTACCTTTAAGTACTTTCGGAGCTTAAGCTTTCAGTTTCTCCGTTGTGCGGAACAATCATAGAGACTGCTTTTCATTTTAGAAGGACCGAACTCCGTAAGCTTTGTTTTTAATTGGGTTATTCCTTTTAAAAATATAATTTTCTAAATTTTTTGATTATAAGAATTTGTTTAGCAAATGAAAAGTATTTTATTGTTTTCCTCCATCGGAATCTGCAACACAGTATGTATAAATTCACTATCTTGCAGATTATATCGATTATTATAGCATAACAAGATTTTTCATCCTGAATAATTCAATTTAAATATTTAATGTTCTTGTGATGAAAGTAATGTCTTCCAGAGACCAATTCTTCCTGTTTCATTTTCTTACTACCCCAAGTATAATCTTATCTCCTGGGAACATTGCACAGAAAGTACATCCTGTTTAAAGATCTATTATTAAAAGATTATAATCGAAGATTTATTTTCTGGAAGTTTGAGGTATGATTTAGTCGTTTGAGTTATTTTATTCGACGATTTCTCTTCGACTTGAATATTTGACAGCACAGGCACGTAAGACCATTTCCCTCAAGCGGCAACTGATCTGTCTGCGTCACAATATATTAGAGGTAATCCTGAAAAAAAATAAACCTTAAAAGTTGACCCTTTCCTCGTAAATCTTCAAGTCATCGATTGATATTCGTACCCTAACATGCTTGCCAAGGGTGCTATCAATTTTCTGCCCCTGGTTTCATCTGACACGCAATATTTCGCAGGCTATTACGAAAAGACGGGGCTTCCATAACTATTCTAAGCCTCGCCGTTTAATTCACGTGCAAATCCATCTCTCAGCTTGTTTAGTAGGCGTCAGCTAGAAGTAGCGAAAGGGCGGGATAGCAGCGCCGCAAAGACGAGACGGTGGTCGATGACACTGCCCGCGACACTTCCGATGTAACGTCAACTACGCGGGCGAATTGCGCGCGTGGTCTATAATGTTAAGAGATAAGATACAGAGGCAATGTTTACTGCAAGCAAGCGACGGTGGCCCAACAACAAAGGGATGTGGAAAGTCTACCAATTAACGTCACGATAACAATATGACGCGAAGGGAGGGCTTTTAACGGAATTAGACTGCGATCGATTTTCTTCCCGCTAATTTTGAGCTATCTTGTCCAAAACTCAACGCTTTGAGTGAAGATCTCTCCAACAAAATTGGGATTAACATAATGCTCCAAAACTAATGGAACGTTTGATTTGCTTTCTATGAAGCAAATATCACTAATGGAAATCATAGCAAGTAAATTAAACATTAATATTAATAATGAAGATTTTAGCGAGATATTAAGATCCTTCTGACAAAAGTAGCAGCTATTTCTCAACTAATTTCCGTAAACCCAGCGCAATCACTGACTTCATTTGTTCTATTCTTCACTAGCTAAAATTAGGAAGAGTACCTTTAGAAAAGAGAAAGACGTCAACCGACGAAGTAGGGTTATACTAATTTGAATGATAAAGACTATGCTTTACCATTAATTAGAAGAAGAAAGTATATGAAATTTGAAAATGATAATTTCGTGCTACGTAAGATAAACAATAAACATATCAACGGCCAACCACCCCCAGGGAAATGCGTACTAGACTTTTGACAGCAACAACGTCTAATATTCAATCCCCGGTTCTGATTTAGCAACCTCTATAATTAGCTGACTCCCTTAGTTAGCGTGAGGTTGATTCAACATTGGCATGGGAACAACAGATCGCACATTATTTAATATTGAGGCCAACTCTTATCTTTGGTAACCATAGCTAGCTCTGCAAACAGAGAGCCATTCACAAAGGGACTCTTCTGGTGTAAAAGACAGCTACAAAAATATGGAAAGGAAATTTTCAAATTACTTTGCGCATCAGCACTTACGTAAGTGCTGATGCGAAAACCTAAACTAACAACCCAACACGGCTAAATTCCGGCACTTTTCGATGAATTTCACAAAAGTGCTGATTACATATCTTGCAGCAACTTAAAACTACAGTTATGTTACCTTTCCCTGGGCAATCAAAGTTGTTAATCCTTATAATTTTTAATGTCATCTAAGTAGTAGTAGTAGTATTGTTAAAAGTGCTTCGACAGCTTAGGTCATTTCACACGTGGGCCCCCACCGGGATTCGAACCCGGAACCGCTTTTACCGAAGTCGAACGCGTTGCCCACTTGGCTATCCGGGAGCAAATTGAGAAATAAGTAAGTGCTGATGTAAATGTATATTAACCCTAATGACATTATGTTACCGATTAATATTTTACCAGTATTACACAGGTGATTTCATATATTCGTAGCATTGATTCGTAGTCAAGGAATATATTATGCTAAAAATGAAAATACTTAAGGTATATCATTTTCTGTACAATAAAATTATATTATTATTACAATTATTATTATTAATGTTTTATTAGCTCTGGGGGATGCCCATAAGAGCTGGAAGATAGGTACATTTTTGCTCTCAAAAATTGATACCATAGTTCAATGTGAAAATAAATTCAATACAATGACAAAAAAAGAAAAAAATATATACATAATATGTTCAAAATTTTACAAAGTACATAAAAAAAAACTAAATAAATTGTTAAGTGTAGTTATGGAAAAGTACATGGATATTTATTATTCTGGATTGCTGGAGAAAGCAATCTTGAATAAATGAATCTATAGATATACGAAGGACGATACTCCCGAAAGTATGGATCGATAGAAGAGAAAGCACTCTCAGGGTTAGCCGACATTCTGCAGTACGAAGTTACTTCTTGACCGATAAAAGATTAACTTTTTCCAGATATTTTCCCAAAAGAAGTTAGCACGTCATCGAGTAACAAAACTACCTCAATGACATGGTCATGGCTTCAACTACGCGTATCACACTTCTTTGATGAATGATCAGTACCTTTGTCTAATATTTCATAAAAAGTTTTACTCTCGCCTTACGTAGATTTTCATACCTTAATGAACCAACAACGGAAATCGTATCGTATGCCGTGGTCATTTCGCGAGAGGAAACCGTAATGCCGCCCTTGCCAGGAACTGGCCTGCTTGATTCGTCAGTTACTTCAAATCTTCGAAAAGAGTTATGATGAAGTTCAGTGGGAACTTGGATATGGGTTTTACATTGACATCCCTTGAGCTTCCGAAAAATATTATTAATTAATTAATAACTTATACATCGTTTAAGATTTAGTAACTATCTCTGAAGCAACTGTGGTGAGATTTTGAGTTCATAAGTAAAAATTCGAGTTATTGAGATTTAAGTGTTAACGAAACAACCCAATACGGCTAAATTCCTGCACTTTTCGACAAATTTCACACAAGTGCTAATTAAATATCTTGCAGCAACTTAAACCTACAGCTATGTTACCTTTCCCTGGTCAATCAAAGTTGTCAATCCTTATAATTTTTAATAAAATCTAATAATCTTCAGAACAAGCAGCAATGACGTTCTATTAAGAATGTTTTTTTCAAATGTGTACTTAAAAATAGTTACGTCTATTCTATGAAACCTGCATATGTAATACATGAAATATGCAC
>KZ308299.1:628083-711877 GCA_000376725.2 Ladona fulva | reverse complement strand
TATAATTGTATAACTGTATTTTATAACAATATTAGTTTACCCTGTAATTGTTTATTGGGTGAACTTAAAACCTAAATAAATAAATACTTTTAATTACCCTATCCTGAGAACAAAAAGGAGTTTAGAAAAAGATGTAAATGTCATGAAGATATAGAAATGTAAATTGTGTAAGTAGGTTATATAAATTTAAATTGAATGTAATGTAAAGGGTGTATATGTATTTGAGATGATCTATTGCATATTGTATATATTTTAAATAAGTGTATGTTATTTGATTAAGCTGCTACCAGTTTTCTGTCTATCCGCGGCCAAATTTGGTAAATAATTAAATCACCATTATACTATTCTACCATATTACCAACACCAATACGATTTATCGTTATTCCTTTCTTTTCTGTTTCATTATGCCCATCAAGCTGTTGTATTTCACGTACAGAGAGGTTTTCAAATGGGTTTTATGCTATTTTCGATCAAGTATTGATTTGAATCAACCGTAATTTAAATATTAAATATATTTAACGAGCCTAAATGCATCAAATCCGACCAGATAAATCTGACTGTGTCAAATTTAGAGGTTGAAAGTCATGACAACAAAATTCCTTTTCAAATACTATTTTTAACACTTTAATTCGCATCAGCTGATACCAATATCAAGCAACATAACTTGATCTTCAACCATTACAGACAAATGTTCCAGCACTTCCAGAAATTTATTCTTAGTCTTCGGTTGCGTTTTGAATCGACCCGCTCTACGTTGTAATGACTTTAATTGAATATTAAATTAAAACACAGAACTATCTCTGTTTCTATTTATCTCATCTAACTTCCGCGCACTTTTTATTTAAATCATTCATTTTTTTAATTTTCGAAACTTTTTTTGAGTGCGAAACGCGCGTTAGGCTCAACTATCCCTTTTTTGGTGGTTTTCTGGATTTTGTGACTTCTGTTACACTTTGCCACCAGCGGCACTCCATTTATTCACAACAACATTAGTTGTTTTTTTCGGTATGATACACACGACTTATCTAGGAAAGACTATGATGTGAAATTAAAGATTGGCGAAGATTTAGGGGAATAGGGGTTAATAATAATTCAAGACGAGAAAGGAATATTTGTGCCGTGGATTTAATCGAAGAATTGGAATCAATAAAATATTTTCTGGTACCAAGAATAAAACCTCCTTAGTTTTTTGGAATACATCTTTAATAGAGATTTGATCGGAGTCTTTCCTAATTGGCAAATAGCTTTGCGTGTTTTGCTGATATTTCCGGAGACTGTTGCTGCTGAGGTAATGATAACCAAAATTAATGCGTAATCAACTCATAATGACCATTCACTACGTCAGGATGCAGAAAATGCATAACTAATTGTTACTGACATTTTGTGACTGATGATAGCTGGGGAACAAAGTCATAAAACATTGGTTTTTTAAGGCCTTACAAAATAATTTTCACCTACAAATCGGGAAATGTATGGTTTTGGTATTTAATTTTAAGGGGCGGCAAATTATGTTTGCACCCGGGCTGGACATATAGGCTGGGCGCGGCTCTATCTAAAACTGTCGCTAAAGGAAGGAAATTAAGAGTTGATCTAATGGAAAATCCTTAAGTTGGCCAATTGGCAGGATAAACTCCATGTTCCCTGACATAAGATGCTTTTTTACGTCTAAGGACAGGAAAAAAATCTATTGACAACTGCAAATTATGGCAGATGTTTTCGACTTTCGACAAATACTCCTACTGTTAAATTGTACTAAATGATTAGGAAAGACAAATTGGGAGGAAAGAGACATATTGAGCGCTTCACGAATTACGCATTCATGCATTTATTAACCTAGTTAATTAATCGTGTATTTCCTTCATTTGGTCCTAAAATAACATCGATCTTAATTTTCCAGGTATTCCTTTGAATTGTTAAGTAAATGAAAGTACCTAATATGATCGAAATTTATTCGAATAATAATATTCCATGTTTATTTCATGTATAAGACATCTCAGCTCTATTTTAATAAATAAAAAAATATTCANCTAATTAAATATCTTGCAGCAACTTAAACCTACAGCTATGTTACCTTTCCCTGGTCAATCAAAGTTGTCAATCCTTATAATTTTTAATAAAATCTAATAATCTTCAGAACAAGCAGCAATGACGTTCTATTAAGAATGTTTTTTTCAAATGTGTACTTAAAAATAGTTACGTCTATTCTATGAAACCTGCATATGTAATACATGAAATATGCACTCAATTTTAATGATGGCCATATATTAGTGGAACTTTTACTCCGCTGTCTGTGGAAGAATGAGCCAAATTAAAGTAATACTGCGCAAATCTCTCAGTCAATTACCTTAATTCCCTTCCCATCATTTCTTCCGCTGTTAGCCGTTTCCACTGCGATGAAAAGAGAGAGAACTGGCCACGAATTAGCGAATCGATCCGGACCATACGCAAACAGGACTTCACCGCGCGTACGCCTTTCGTCTCCCTTAACAACGCAGACGTTTATTTCCCTCCATTCCTCTGTTTTCGCGTTCGGCGCAGTTTCACTGTGCAAAAGACGGACTTTTGTTTGTTTGCGAGAGCTTTCGCAGGGCACTGGTACTTTGGAGACGCCTATTTTATCGCTCAAAGGGCTTTCTGCGAGCAGGAACTCGGAGAACTAAAGCATCTATTTTTTTCGGTGTATTTAGGAAAGGCGAAAAAAACCTCTTCGTCTATTTCGGTATCATTTATTTTGATTTTCTGAGTGGTTCGACTAAAGAAAGCCTGTTCAGTGATGGGATTCCCTAAGCTTTATCGCCCAAATAGACAACGTTGAAAAACGAGAAGACGCTTGTATTTGCAATGGAGATTCCTTAAAGAGCTGAATCCATTGATTTCTTCGGGAAAATAGGAGCTGAGGCCATTACAGAACACGGGTTTCGGAATTCAAGGGGATATTACATTCAGTCCATGAGTAATCACGAAAATGACTTCTCTTGTGATGAATCGGACCAGACTCTTCCAAATTACCATTACTGTATGACCTTTATACCAGCCCAATTTTCCAGAGTGGAAAAAAAACACGATTTCAATTAATTGATTTGTTATAATTTTCATTTTCATCACAAATTATTGGTTCAACTTTTTTGAACATTGCTTCACTCTCATCTTCTAGTTACTGAATACCCGATCTAATAAGGAGGTTATGTTTTAAACAGAATTTGTATTCCAACGATATTGGAAAAATTGCGGAATAATGGAAAAGTGAAAGATTATGCGATAGATACAGGGCGGATTCCATTAGCCGCAACAGGCGCTAGCTTATAGTAGGGCCTAACCGCTGAATCGGGACAAAAAAGCAGTTTGGGTCGTTTCTCTGGCGAATAACCTCTTGGTAGGGCCTCATTACGCCTAATGCCTCAGCAAAAATTCTCTCTTTTATAGAAACATCTATTTTTCTGCTGCTTTTCATGTAGGAATGATTTCAGAAAGTCCACGATATGAATAATTGAATATCTATGTTGAACATATACAGTAAAAATATTTTTAAATTGTTTTAATCTGGAGCGATTTTCCAGACTACCACAAAATAAACATATGGTTTAATCCCAAGGAAGAATGGACTTGAAAAAAGTCTGACGGGACCGGGAATCGAACCCGGGATTTTTCCTGGGTGCATCTTGCGCAAAGTCACCCTTACCCGTTTTCCTTTATATGGTTTAATCATAATCGAATCAGAGGAAAACTTGAATTTTCTATCTGACAACGTTCTCCTCTAGGAATTGAACTCTGAAGTTTGGCCTAACAAATCTACCCGTGCGTGTATGCTAAAGGTAAACTTTGCTATGGAACTTGTTAGGTAGTAGGATAGGTAACGTAGAATACGTAGAGATATTTTCTGGCGTTTCTCTAGTTAAGAATAATTTTCCATAGACTTGTGGCCTTATCGCGATCGTTATACCCAGGTGCCACTGTACAATTTAAATTGCAAATTAAATTGTGGCTAAATACACCGTGGAATTTAAATTGTGGCTAAATATTCTCTGAACGCCAGCAAAAATATCGTGAAGCTCATAACATATCGTTCAAAATAAATTAAAAATTAAATGGTCATTATATTTGACTAAATATAATAACGTTAAAAATTGTTAAAAGGTAAATACAGAACATAACACGTTATATAAGAGCGCAAGATATCTAAAACCAAAGCCGCGCCGTCCTATGGGTGCGTCGCACCTGGGAGTCGGCATCTAAAGGGCGGCAACAGAAGCGTAGCCAACCATTATTATTATTACAACAATATTAACAGAAGTCACAAAATCCAGAAAACCACCAAAAAAGGGATAGTTGAGCCTAACACGCGTGACTGTCACGATAACGCCTCTGAAGATGCACTCTGGGAGTGCGAAACGCGCGTTAGGCTCAACTATCCCTTTTTTGGTGGTTTTCTGGATTTTGTGACTTCTGTTACACTTTGCCACCAGCGGCACTCCATTTATTCACAACAACATTAGTTGTTTTTTTCGGTATGATACACACGACTTATCTAGGAAAGACTATGATGTGAAATTAAAGATTGGCGAAGATTTAGGGGAATAGGGGTTAATAATAATTCAAGACGAGAAAGGAATATTTGTGCCGTGGATTTAATCGAAGAATTGGAATCAATAAAATATTTTCTGGTACCAAGAATAAAACCTCCTTANGTATCCACATTAAAGTAAATTCTCTTTATAAAATTGCGGGTAAACTATAAATCTTTCAGCGCACGGTTTAATTATCGCGAATGCTATGCACAATTTTGTAGAAGTCTCACATATCAGTGCATAGTTCCTAATATTTTCTGTTGTTCGACGACAACAAACCATGGCATATGCTAAGTTGAGATCCTTTTCAATTGATTTTGCGTAGGAAATTGCATTTGAGAAACAGCCCCTAACGTTTTACTTTTTATCCTTCAAGATTGATGCATAGCTTCTTACAGGGGACTATCTGAAATCTCCATTTTAAATTTGAAAATAACTTCCTCGGATACTGTTCCAGATGTGAGTGCCCACAGAATTAACGGAAGACGTGTACAATCGTGCCTGATAAATAAAGACGGAAACTGTACTCGGGAAATTAGGAATGGATATCCATGGGAAAAGGCCTTTGAAAAATTAAAAGCCCTGTTAACTGACAAAGGAATACATATTACTTTAAGAAAGATATTTGCAAAATGCTTCGTAGGTCCTATATGGATCAGAAACTTGGACCTATAGGAAAACGGAAATACAGTATATTGAGAGTTTTGAAATGTGGCTATGGAGAAAGATGATGAGAGTGAGATGGAAAGACAAGGTGAGGAATGAACAAGTATCTTTCTATAATCCTACTGAGTAGGATTATATCAGGAACTGAAAAAGCAGGCAGAAAATAGACAAGTTTGGAAATTTTTTGCTGTAACCTGTCCCAAGACAGATCTATTATGATGATACAATCATATCTGATACCTTAATATAATAAAAGAATGCCCTCCCTTCAGAGTTTTGATTGATCTTTAACTGGTTGGAAGATTTAAATATACTTCATTCTTTTGTGAAGTTACGAAATGGGTATGATCTTCATCCCCTCTACCATTAACTACCACAAGTTTAAGAGGGGATTAAGCTTACTAGGCAGGTGAGGAGTGAGGTAGTTTGACCTTGCTTTCTTCACCGAGCCAAGATGCTATAATTGGAATAAATATACGTTAGTGAAGCGCAATGACAACGAGTGACACTTTTCATAGCATTCTAAAACGGAGAAACCTTAATTAATGTCATTATTTAGCATAACTCATACCTCAGTAGCTTTCATATAATCACAGCCATTCTCCATATTCCACATACGTACTATGTACAAAAAATTTCAACAGCGACAAACCTTTCAAAATGTTATTTTACTCATATGTCAGAACAAAAATAGAATATGCATCTATAATATGGGCACCATTTATGGATAAATATATATCCCTTGTAGAAAGTGTTCAAAAGAGGTTTCTTAGATGTGTTTACTTCAGAAGCTATAAAATATACCCAACATATAAGAATGAAGTGAAATATGAAAAATTATTGTCTTTATATAACTTTAAAAGTTTACAAAATAGAAGAAAGATTAACGATTGTTGTTTTTGTATAATACTATCAACATGAGAGAGGATGCTGAACTAATCTCCAAATTAAACTTCTATGTTTCNCCCTATCCTGAGAACAAAAAGGAGTTTAGAAAAAGATGTAAATGTCATGAAGATATAGAAATGTAAATTGTGTAAGTAGGTTATATAAATTTAAATTGAATGTAATGTAAAGGGTGTATATGTATTTGAGATGATCTATTGCATATTGTATATATTTTAAATAAGTGTATGTTATTTGATTAAGCTGCTACCAGTTTTCTGTCTATCCGCGGCCAAATTTGGTAAATAATTAAATCACCATTATACTATTCTACCATATTACCAACACCAATACGATTTATCGTTATTCCTTTCTTTTCTGTTTCATTATGCCCATCAAGCTGTTGTATTTCACGTACAGAGAGGTTTTCAAATGGGTTTTATGCTATTTTCGATCAAGTATTGATTTGAATCAACCGTAATTTAAATATTAAATATATTTAACGAGCCTAAATGCATCAAATCCGACCAGATAAATCTGACTGTGTCAAATTTAGAGGTTGAAAGTCATGACAACAAAATTCCTTTTCAAATACTATTTTTAACACTTTAATTCGCATCAGCTGATACCAATATCAAGCAACATAACTTGATCTTCAACCATTACAGACAAATGTTCCAGCACTTCCAGAAATTTATTCTTAGTCTTCGGTTGCGTTTTGAATCGACCCGCTCTACGTTGTAATGACTTTAATTGAATATTAAATTAAAACACAGAACTATCTCTGTTTCTATTTATCTCATCTAACTTCCGCGCACTTTTTATTTAAATCATTCATTTTTTTAATTTTCGAAACTTTTTTTGAACAAAATCATAGCTACTTAATCAAGATTCCAAACAAAATTTTTTGGGTGAATTATATTTTGATGCTTTAAAATTGCTTTCTTGTTTATCAACAGCCGCCCATCGAACCGTATCCTTGGTTACATCAAGCCACGCCCTCCAAGTCTGCGACCCCGCCCGATACCGAAAACCTCCAAACGTCCGAACGAATATTCGTCTGTTTACCCATTGAGATGGTAAACCGATCGCTAAAAGAAGATGACAGTCTCCAGAGCTCACGTTAAAGCTGAGGCTGTCAGATATGCGAACATTTCCAAACGCTCTTTTGTTTCGACGCTGCTTTCCCAAATTCTTTTTGCCATCTTTTTCAACGAAAAGACCGGTCTTTGTGATAGACTAAGGTTTCCCTAACATACGGTTCGAGCAGTTTTCTCACAGATTTTCTCTACTGGAGCCAATCAATACGGCTCCCGTACGTGACGAAGGAATCCTACTCTCCGACTTCACTCACTCGTGGTTTCAATGAATCTTTTCTAGTAACAGTTATCCGTGACCCCGCAAAACGCTGGAAAATTACCCAAAAGAAATGTGATTAGAGCGGCTGTGGTCCTGAAAAGGATAAATCGTTTCTAACTTGGAAAAAAGAAGAAAATTAGCGGTACATAAAAACGCCTTGGTTCTATATTAAAATAAAAAGTTAAATAATTAACTATTATCCTCATTATGGGCAATTACTACCGAACACTGGCAGAGCATCACTGATATGAACGGCATTTAATACGAGATTTTTTTTTATAATTACCACCTGAAATATTTCAGGTTAAAAAGTAGTTTATCAATATATAATAATAATAAACGAATAACAAGTGTGAAAAATAGCGACACGACTGGGACTCGAACCCAGGTCTCCCACTTTCCAGGCAGGTATTGTAACCACTGAACTGTTAGAATACCTGCCCGGAAAGTGGGAGACCTGGGTTCGAGTCCCAGTCGTGCCGCTATTTTTCACACTTGTTATTCCTTTGGGATTTTCGTAGGTTTTCAACCTACTAAGTTACCTTCCTTTCCTTTATCCTCATAATAATAAACGTCTTTATGGAAGGGCGAGATTGAGATATCAGATCACCTCGGAAAAAATGTTTGCGGAAGCATTAATGATCTGGTAACGGTGAAGGTTATCATTATCTAAAATTATAAATAATGAAAATACGCAGAAAATTAAACAAAAGGCATTGAGCTCTCGTTGCTTTAAGCCCGGGAGAAATGTGATTCGCTCTGCCATCTTTGTCTTTTACCAGAACCGCATCATTCTCTTCTGTCATTGCCTCTCTTCAACATTGAGCTATTAGTTTCACTCAGCTAAGGTCCCACCATTAACGAGAGTAGAGCATCAAAGCAGAGCTTTTTAAGTTGATGTGCACTCTAGTGAGACAAGAGAGTCTACTTTATAGATGAAGAATAAACCAGTCCTTTTCCACATTTCGACATTTTAACACCACCCATTTCTTTTTCACGCTTTTCATTACCGAGAGACGAATGTTATTTTTGATACCCCGACATTTGAGGCATATGTTAATATTATTGACCCCTATCATCCCCATTAACTATTACCTTATTTTCCGTTGCCTGCTTAATTTCCAGTATTTCCAAATGTTTCTTCAACTTTTAGTAATTTTAAAGAAGCGAAATCCGTTCTTGATCTCTAAGAAACTGAGATACAGTACCTGCTTCTTTGCTGCAACCGATCTTAACAAGCCAATTCATTCAGGATGCTATTGAGTTTCAAAAAGTGTATCGAGAGACGTGTAAAAAATTTTATTTATTTCCTCGTAATTGCAACAGCAAACCTTCAAGCTATAGCTTTGAAAAGGTTTACTATTGTGTAGATATAAATACTACTATTTGGATAGATATAAACCTTCAAGTTATAGCTTATAAATAGAAACCGAAGGTTTTATATTTTATATTATATTTATAAATAGAAACCGAAGGAGCCAATCGTATCTACCATGGATTATTAACATGAATTAAATGCGCTGAATGCGTTGTACCGTATGTATTATGAGATCACTCATAAATTCTTTCTCGTGATGATTAACACATTTATATAAGAAACATTATGGTGCTGATTCCAGATTTTGCACACGACCTAAATTTTGGATTTGAATTTTCGAAAATTGATAACCGAATGTCGTTGCGATATTTCCCACCCGTTTGAAGCAAATATAATACTGAAAATCGTTCCTATCATCATAAACATCCGTGCTGTATCTTTTATTACAATAAAAGCCAGCAGTGATATAAGACATCTGCACACGCTTATACAGTTATCACGTAAGATCATACAAGCATGTACTCGCGTATCCATATAATCCATACACGTATCACTAATCGTTGAGAAACATTTTTAATACTCTTTAATGGGGTGGAATTCAAAGAAAGAAACCGTATTTAGCATTGGTATAGTTGATCAGTCACTATTCTGAAATAAATGAAGATGTCAGAAAAATAAATGAACGTTTCTCGTGGAAACACGCTATGCTTCAAACTTCACGAATCATATATTTTCTCTCTGAGCAACCGGTCTCCTCGGGGAACGCAAGTAAGCTGTTTTTCAATTTAAAAACTTAACTATGCATCAAGAAAGCACATCGACTCTTGCTTCGAAAGACAACCATTCCAGTTTCATACTGATACTACGGATAAAGAAGACAAATAAAAGCCTACGATTTCAATCTCAGAGTGTATTGGTACTTCACATAGTTTCGATTTCGCGAGGAACGAAAATGCACCACGCATTGAAGAAACCACGCAGTTAAGATGAAAACGACCCCCGAGGTCGGGAGAAGTTCTCGACGAGAAATAAGAAATGCGGGAAGGGAACTTAAATTAGACAATTAAGGCTAAAACGGAGCCTTCGCCCGCTCTCGAGGCTCTGTTACTCGCAATTTCGAATTGGTGAAGCGAAGGTCGAGCCTCCCAAGAAACTCTCTTCGCTTCAAATCATCGTTTAATTTCCTCGACGTGGAAGATTCGATTGAACGAAATCGTTGATAAATAACCGCATAATCGTCTATTTTACCCTGTTCGATCTTATTCAGTATCCTTCGAGGAAGGTTATTCGTCAAGCGGCATTTTAGTGAGATTGAATCGAAACTTACTCGAGGAGCACTTCACGAAAGCGCTTTCTTAATCGTTCATTTTTTATTATCTTTATAACACAAAAAAATTCACAAATTTATCCTTGAGAGAATACAGTAAAACCCCGCTTAGCGCTGCTCTGCTTTAGCTGTTTCAGTATCGCGCGGTTTTATTGGGATTCCACGAAATCGAACGCGGTATTGGGATTAAACGATTTTGGCCATCCAAATTAATTAGCGTTTCTGAAGATGAGAAACAAAGTGAACCTTCAACGGATTTTCTAAAAAAATGTTTAGCCACTATAACGGAAATTGTGGATCAGTTTATACAAAACAATTTCAATTTTGATAGAAGTTCTAAGGCAGTTCAAAGTGCAATTGATGCGATGACTTGCTTAAACAGCTGCTCGCTGAACGAAACGGAAAAAGGCTAACGACGTTAGATTACTTTTTACAAAAAAAACGAAAGAATTCGAATGAGGAAGAGCCTTCCTCATCACAAACATAACGTTTTTACTCTAACTTTTTTGATTTTCATGAGTGCTTTCGGAACAAAAATCGATATCAGAAATAAATAAGTATATAATTAACGTACTAAAGAATTATTTAATGTTACAAATTGAAAAAAACTGATAATTTTATTCATTCTATGTTCTGTTTCACTTAACCCCATTATTTATGTACTAAGACGAAATCGTATAATGCTGTTTCGTTTAGTGTTCGAAATTATTGGAAAGTTTCCCCTCGTTAAGCGGGGGATACGTACATGTACATATATATACATAGTACGAAACTTAAAAAACAAAGTAAAAACCTGAATTACCACCGCGCACGCTAACAACTACACCACGACTAACGATACGTATCACCTAGATGTGTCAATTGTTATTCAGATTGACGAATTTTAAGCTGATTTTTAAACTCATTTTATTTATAAACTTGGAAAAGTTAGGAAAAACTGGAGCATAATTATATTTTGCCAAAGAAACTATTCCTGTTTGAGTCATCGAGATCCGTTTGCCGCAGCGGTAAAGTTTCACTTGTAAGTGTGGAAGTGTGTTTATATTTCGTTACAAAGACGAGAGATCTAGATTAAGGGATGTACCGCTCCATCCTTCACCAAGGCGTTCCTTCAAGTATAACTGTCATGATATTGATGCATTCAACCATTTCTTATTTCGACCAGCGGTCAACCATAGCTTAAGCAGTACCCATTCTTCTGCCTTCCTTGCCTACCGTTCCTGTGACCTACTCGTAATTGGTAATCCATATTTCATCTCCGCAGATCAGGGGTGCAGCCGGTATATATCTATAGGGGAAACCGAGATAGTTGAGAGAACTGAAATATGCCTACCTTAAAGGGGCCGATATAACCATGAACGCTTACAAGGGCTTTTTAAAAAAATTCTTTCGAAAACATTAACTGGATAGAAACCGAGGAGATTACACCGTTATGTAGCAAAATAATTGATCTTTCCGAGATTGGGAAACTAGATTGTGATATCTTCCTTAAAGAATTTAACTCTCTGGGGGGGTGTTTAATCCTAAAACCCCCTCCTCGCTGCGATGCTGCCGCAGATATATCTTATTTCACGACCATAATTAGTTAAACAGCTACATCTTTCTCAGCGTTTCTAACAGTTACGTCTCTCTCTGCGAAGTTACATCTTTCTCAACGGCCCTTCTTCATTCGCTGATCATTATTCGTGTCGTTGGCTTCCTGCTACTACCCCACAAAAAGTCCATCATCTTTACTACTAACCTTTGCCAACATCACTGTCCGATGTAGATGTTTCTGGGTCGTATATATAAATATAAGTGGGGTCGATTCTTCCGGGAATAAACCTATGATCATAGAAATATATCTCAGATTGAGCCCACCGAGGACAAGAGTGAAGAAACTTTCTTTATTCCGAAGGCTGCATGGGAAACCATCAGTCCGCAACCTAGCAGCATGTTGAATATATTTGAATGGTTCGCCATCGATTTTGTCCGCCGTCGATCGGATCATTTCCATTCAGCGGGACGACATCGTTAATCTCGTCTCTCTATCGTGATTGCGCAATCGCGTCTCCGAGAATTTATTGTAGCCCTCGGTCACCAGAGAGAGCGACTATCGCAAAAATATCGATCAAGTTCGACTACATACTAGACGTATCTCGCGCACCTGAAGCAAGCAATTTGACTCGATTGAACAAAAATTAATTAAATATCAGAAAACCGTTTTCATCAACGTTTTCAACGTAATATTGGCAAAGACTAAGATTTGATTATTTTAAGAAAGCATACTTCAAACGACTATCGCTTTTTGTGTATATATGATTATTAATTTTCAGTGTTGGCGCAATAAAATTGAAAACATTAATGGGCACTCGCAAAGTTTGATTGTTATGTATGAAACATGAACAAATTGGCCTGTTTTAAATGTAGGCTTCTGTCGAAAATTAAAGGGGGGAGGATATGAATGAAAAAAATATCCATGTAACTATAAATGGTATTATTATAAATAATTAAAATTGATATGCGACAACAATTTAGTACAACAGTAATGCTAAAAATGAAAACTAGTATTAGCCACTCACCCTAACAATGAACTAACTGACTGACACCACAAACACTTAACTCCTTTTTCCTTCCTTTGTCAAATTTTTCCTCAACAGAATACTGGCATACGAACAATCTTTTCAAATGTCTTGAAACCGTAATGACTACTTGGAGAGGAGTGGAGAATCTTTTATCACAGAAAGGCCGTATGAAACTATTTTATAGGCCGCATATGGAACTATTTTTTTAGTAGGACGCACTTGAATTAGTTTCGATTATATTCAATTAGATCAGCATCGAAATCGTACGGAGGAAAAGTATTTGA
Organism: Ladona fulva; assembly: GCA_000376725.2. Taxonomy (NCBI): domain Eukaryota; kingdom Metazoa; phylum Arthropoda; class Insecta; order Odonata; family Libellulidae; genus Ladona; species Ladona fulva. The sequence goes on along the minus strand of KZ308299.1, from coordinate 698,909 downwards.
TTGATAAGTATACGTAATCAGAATTTTTTTCGATTTTATCTTCCTATCATCTAATAATCGAGATTGGGAAACGCTTATTTACTCACAAACAATAAAACTACGCGTTCTACTTTTCCTCCTAATTCATTCTCTGCCTTCGGATAAGAAAACGACCGGTTTCGACGAATGATTATCATCATCGGGTGATTTCTTTGGATAAGAAAACGACCCTTTTCGACAAATGATCGTAGTCATCACCTGATGTTAGGTGATGACGTCTGTCGAAACCGGTCGTCTTCTTTTCCGAAGGAAGAAAATAAATTCCGTGGAAAAGTACTATTCCTATTTTTTTTCCGAGCTGAATTTCCACAACACCTCGCCAATACCGTGAAGTTTATTTTTATACAGCTCTTTGCTTTGGGAAAAGAAGGAAAGACAGCAACAAACTCCAAAAATGGCTGACTGTTGTCTAAAAGACGCTAGTTTCATACCTCTGAGCTGTGACATAAGTCACCAACAAATAAAATTAACTCACGCGATATCTGGTAACTCACATCTATCCTCCGCTATACTCATAGTCAGATTGTTATACTACGTAAGATAGATAAAGGTTTATCGTAGACCAAAATGGCTACTTATCTTCGGAAATATTTAAGAAAGAGGCACATTTTCTATAGATGAAATTATTTGTTAAGGAAATTCCTCTCGTGTTTCCAACTGGGTAGTAGAGTGTCACTCTACTCTAGTCACTCTACTACCCGGTTGGAAACCCGAGAGGAATTCTTCGCCATATTCACCGAAAAAGCACCAGAAATAATTTGTTATCATTAATCTTCTTATACATTCTCTTCAAGTTTTGTTTGTTCTCTAAATAATGCTGAAGAATTCTCGTTTGTGATTACTGCTTTCGTGTCATCGTTAATCTAACAGCTTTAACCCAAAGAAATTTTCCTTTTCCCAATGGAAGATTTTCCTGTTGTTCTTGCGATTGCAAAAGATATTATATAGCACATATTTATGAAATGTCAGTAGCGCCCTTCAGACCGAGCAAGAGAGACTCCGGCCTCGGACCCCACACCTCCAGGGGCATCGCATTTTGAAGAATATAGGTAATTGTAGGAAGAAAAAGTACTAGGATGAAAAACGGAGATCTGAGTTTTCCTGGCTAAATGTTCTATTATTTCCGTTCCGTAGAAAAACAGCATATGTAACAACAGAATTTTAGAATTGTAGCCATTCTTTTTGCTGAAATATGCAAGTTTAAATTTTCGGTTGGAGCTAAACATGTATTGCTGAATATTCTCGTATAAATATTGTTGTCCAATTATCTTATCTCATTCTCAGACAGTATCGCTACGTTGTTGGGAGCTTCCAGACCCTAGCTAAATTCAACACCTTGGCCCTGTAACGAAATTTTTGGACCCCGTAAGCTTGTTTCCCGCAATCCTTGGGCGTGAAACTACAGAACGTGGTGTGAAAAAAAGCGGAATTTTTAAATTTTCTGGGCTGTGTAGTTCCAATTGTCAATTTTTTTCTGTGTATTGGTACACATGTCCCTAACGTACATTGGTGATCACAGCCATTTTGAAAACTTAGTCTATTGTTGACAGTCAAAAAGATTAGATGAGTTTAACTGTGATCGGTGATTTTTGACTTGCGGCAAATATGGATCAAAGAATTTGCATTACATTCTGCGTTAGAAATGGAATAAAGTGCTGCACCAAATTGGAAATATTAAATGTTGCTTTTGGCGAAAATTCAATGAATAAAACGAGCGTTACAAGTGTTATAAACGCTTTCAAGAGGGTCGTGAAGACACTGAAGATTACGAGCGCCCTGGACGTCCCAGCGCATCGACAACTGATGATAACGTCGAAAAGGTGAAGAAAATGATTATGGACAATCGCCGAATCACTATCATAGAGGTTGCTGATGAGATTGACATATCATTTGGCTCATGCCAGGAGAATTTTACGGATGTTTTGGGCATGAAACGGGTGGCAGCAAAATATGTCCCAAAATTGTTGAATTTTGACCAAAAGCAGCACCGAATAAACAACGCTCAAGAATTGCTGAATGAAGTCAATGACGATCCAGAACTTATTAAACAGGTCATAACGAGTGACGAAAGTGACGAGCCATGGGTGTGGGAGTATGAGGAAACTAAGGCCCTAAGAGAGAATCGCCGATCACAGTTAAACAAGTGTAACCCTTTTGACTGCCTACAATAGACTAAGCTTTCAAAGGCTGCCCTTAACAATGTATGTAACGTTAGGGTCATGTGTACCAATGCACAGAAAAAAATTGACAATTAGAATAATAGACTCCAGGAAATTTAAAAATCAGCTTTTTTTATCACACCACGTACATTTTATCGGCAAATGGTTAACAGATAAGTCCTGTTAAAGCAATCGTGAGGGGCCACTGAAAGTTGAGGGGGTCGATAAGATATCTTTATTTATTCTATCCCAAGTTCAGCCAAAATAATCAATTAATAGCTCCAGCTGGTAAATAATTCACCAGCAACTAATATAAATGAAACTTTTGTAAAGATTTAAATATCCTTATTTGGCTATATTATTACTGGGATAATAATTAATTAAATAAATAGCTGAAATAGTAATAAGAGATCAATATTTAATATTATTAATGGTTCCAGAGCGTTTCGCGGTGACGTTTCATCCAAAGACTTTTCATCAAAGAGCTGTTTCACCCTAGACTTATTTCACTCAGAGGTTATTTTAGCCAAAATATTTTTCACCTGATGGAGATTTCACCAAATGGCATTTAAAAAAAAGTAAACCATAAACATGATAATGACTTCAAAAGAACAATAGGTACCTGATTTAAGTTTAACAGTTAACTGAATTACAACACTGTGTATATTAACAACATAAAAAAACACGAAAAGTCATTCCGGTAGTGTTTATGGGTGGAGATAAGTAATCGTTAAATTGGAAAAGGTCGTGTGATGTCATAGTTGACACTACATTTTTTTGTTTTCTTGCTCAAGTAGCTTTCAGTCCGCATCGACAGCTTGTTTGACAGCCACAGTTAATTTTAAGATAGTTATAATTATAGTTCTCATTTGTTATCTACCCATGTATTTAGGAAAGGTGGGTGTAAATATTGATTTTAACGGCAGTATCTTGTTCATAGTTAACTCACTCTTTAAAATAACACTCGGTGAAATATCACTTAGATAAAATCTTCTACGGGTGAAATGTCTCTGGGTGAAATATCCTCTGGGTTAAACGTCCCTTGGGCAAAACGCTTTGGGTAAAACGTGTACATGCCTCGCCCTACACAATTTGGGGATTCAGGCAGTCATATTTTCGAAGCCGGTTCGGGCCTCAACATCAATATACATTAAAAAACGTCAAAACGTTTATGGCCACGTTTAATTAGCGTACAAAGCGAACCTATAGGTCGACGAATAATTACCGCAGTTCAAGAGGACTCTTGGCCCTTTTATTCTCCGAAGCATTCACCCATCGCCCGGATGAAGTACTTCCGGCGAACGCCCGTGTTTCCAACGAGCCGCCCTCTTCACTAACACACAATGCGCGGGTGACAGGCGTCCATTAAAGGACGACGAGAGAGAGCTTCAGCATCAACCATCGATCGAAAATCAACAAGTTGAGAGAGCAAATCATATTAACCAGCAAGTAAGCGGCCAGATTGGTACCGTAGGGGATTTGAGCCGGCAAACATCAGGTCCTCCTTAATTCGGTGTCTAAAGCGTTCACGTCACAAACAACTGTGCTCTCTCGGCCTCTCCCTCTATTTCTGATATTAAACGAAAGATATATTGAACAGAAGTTCATTCTTTGAGTTACGATTACGTGCAGCCCAGAATAAGATGATTAAATTTTCAGTCAAGTCTATGCTTTAATGTTTTTCTTTCTTGAATACATCGATCGACTATTTCCAAGTCCAACAACCAAAGGCTCGCGAAACACTGAAATTGCCAAAATTACTTTTTAAAGAATAAATTCTTACAGGATCTGCTAAAAAATAACGATTCGCCAGCATTGCGTAAAAAATATACCCACGGAGTATTAGCTAAAGTGAGATGAAAGAAAAGCTTCTATTGCTCTGAAAAAAATCATCTTTAAAGAGAACTCTATGACTTGATAAGGAAGAGTAAGCAGTTGGAAGCAAATGAACTCCAAAAAAACTAACATTCATGCTACGTAATCGGTTGAAGGAATCGTCAGAATTGCAGAACATTTTGGTGGAAAGGTGCTCGTGAAAGCGCCGATCTGTAATCACAAAATTTCCATGAAGTAATTTAAATAAATAATGTAATGTCGGTCATTCGAGTGAGGCATTTATTTTATAGATAATAACAATCATTGTTTTAAATATCGATTATGCAGCTTGATGGCTAATGTATGTTGTAAAGGACGGAAAATTAAAGAAAGTTAGAAACGAAATTCTCTGTAAAAATCCAAGGGGTCGACACACTACACATGAGTATGAACGACACATAATGAAGGATATTTTTCGATTGAGTTTTTTTCGAAAGACTATCTTAATTTTACCTAATTTGTAAATTAAAACGTCTACGGGATGAATCCTTATTTACTTTTTTGTCATTTTCATATCAAACATCACTTCCTATTAGATAAAGCACAGCAGCCTTCATTTGATCACAGTGGTATCTCGACTTAAATACCGTTTTAAATACGAACTTTTCGACATGCGAACTTCTTCCTCACTCCATTTTGACTTTAATATGAACTTAATTTCGAGAAACAAACCGAAAAAACCGAAAAGATGTAAAAAAAACTCGGTTTCGAGATAAAAATCTTTCAGGGTTACGAAATTCGAACTGGAACGAGTTAAAATCGTAAGTCGATGTACATCAGTAATAGTTAAATTATAAACCAATATACGACGGCGTTACTTCGAGGAAGGACGTAATAATGGAAAAGATATCTCTCGTAAACTTCCACAGATTTTATTGATGCGACAGGTTTCGCTAGCGAGCTAGCATCATCAGGCACAGATGTTTTGCGATTCTTCAATATACACAGAAAAAGAGAGAAAAGGGAGGGAATTTTGGTAAGACAAACATCAAAAAATCAACAGAATCTGTGGAAGTGTACGGGAGATATCTTTTCCATTATGTTAAATCGTGTTTCCTTTTGAACAACTTCCTTCGGTTTAGATAACTTGATTTTCTTCATAAAACTATGTTTATTGCTGGTAGCAGTAGTAGGATTGTTAAAAGTATTTCGACAGCAAAGGTCATTAGAATTTGATAAATGTATTCGTTTCACAAAGCTACGCTTATTGCTAGCAGTAGTAGTGATATTGTTAAAAGTGCTTCGGCAGCTAAGGTCATTTCACACATAGGCCCCCACTGGGAATCGAACCCGGGACCGCTTTCACTTAAGTCGAACGCGTGGCCCAATTGGCTATCCGGGCGCCCCTATGTTTATCACTGTTGGTGATAATTTAATTTTTTATGTCAGTAGCAATATTCTCCGAATTTGTTATTTCTTCTTTTCAAGTTGATGATTACATAACACGAAGTTATTATGGATTAATAGATTACTTCCTCTAGAATAATGCCTCGTATAGTCATATCAATAGCGAGATAAGACACGATCGTAAATCCCACTCTTCGAATTCGGTATCAGCAAATTTTCCACTTGAACAACTGAAGGGTCTCTGGCGAAGGGAAGATACTACTTAAATTTAATAGGATTTGAATAAGAAGGTATTTTAATAGTTTTTGAACCCTTCCACTGAGCTTATGGTCTGATCATCTGCGCCTTCCTTGGCAAGGAACCAATTCCCTTTCACCGCCGTAAGTCTTTGTCCTCTGTCCAAAAAAACATTTCGCGAAGAATTAGTTTCTTATCAAAACTATTTCTTACCGAAGAAATAAATAAATAAATTCTTTCGCAAAGAACTAACTAATTCTTTCGCTAAATTAGAACTAACTAATTCTTCGCAAAATAGTGAATTCAACGCAAATCTCTTTTGAGTTTAAGAATGGCATGTAAGCACAGTAGAACATTTCTTGCGTTGATTTTTTCTATGCAAACAAAAAATCACTTAACAACTAACAGCCCATTTCTTTCAACCCTTTTTCTTCTTCAGTCCAATCTCTATTGTCTTTTGTTTTCGTTGAATCGAATAATTACGTGGTATTTGTGATTACTAGATGAACTTATAGCACGAAACCGGTCATAATAAAAAGCGTGAGTGAAATTTTACTGAAATTCAATTCCTCTTAGAAAAACATGATTTGTGTAGAAAACAATATCTTCGAGGGGCCATTGCTAAGATAAAAATAAATGTTGCTGATAAAATTAAGGAAACCTTTCCATAAGTTCCTCTCAAACTAATCGCAGTTTTTTGACAGTGTGCAGCTTCTTCTAAAGGAGTGATTGAGAAATGTTCATCTTTATCAACCAAACTAAATATGCAAACTCTTGCCATTGAAAAAATTATGGCTGTTCGCGAGAGGTATAGAAATCAACTTACGGGTGTATTGGGAAGTCGAAGTTTTTTATGGGAAACAATCTTAATTTTATTAGAAAATATTCATATTTCACTATGCTCTATTAGACAAGGTCATACTTACTCGAAATTCGCATATAAAAAAATCACGTGATATAATCTGCAGCGAATTTTTAAGTTTTTAATAACTATGCTTTAAGAGCCTTAACTATATAGTAACAACCAGATAAAGCTGTGAAAAAACAAACTGAGATGTGTAACACTCGGTGAAATATCACTTAGATAAAATCTTCTACGGGTGAAATGTCTCTGGGTGAAATATCCTCTGGGTTAAACGTCCCTTGGGCAAAACGCTTTGGGTAAAACGTGTACATGCCTCGCCCTACACAATTTGGGGATTCAGGCAGTCATATTTTCGAAGCCGGTTCGGGCCTCAACATCAATATACATTAAAAAACGTCAAAACGTTTATGGCCACGTTTAATTAGCGTACAAAGCGAACCTATAGGTCGACGAATAATTACCGCAGTTCAAGAGGACTCTTGGCCCTTTTATTCTCCGAAGCATTCACCCATCGCCCGGATGAAGTACTTCCGGCGAACGCCCGTGTTTCCAACGAGCCGCCCTCTTCACTAACACACAATGCGCGGGTGACAGGCGTCCATTAAAGGACGACGAGAGAGAGCTTCAGCATCAACCATCGATCGAAAATCAACAAGTTGAGAGAGCAAATCATATTAACCAGCAAGTAAGCGGCCAGATTGGTACCGTAGGGGATTTGAGCCGGCAAACATCAGGTCCTCCTTAATTCGGTGTCTAAAGCGTTCACGTCACAAACAACTGTGCTCTCTCGGCCTCTCCCTCTATTTCTGATATTAAACGAAAGATATATTGAACAGAAGTTCATTCTTTGAGTTACGATTACGTGCAGCCCAGAATAAGATGATTAAATTTTCAGTCAAGTCTATGCTTTAATGTTTTTCTTTCTTGAATACATCGATCGACTATTTCCAAGTCCAACAACCAAAGGCTCGCGAAACACTGAAATTGCCAAAATTACTTTTTAAAGAATAAATTCTTACAGGATCTGCTAAAAAATAACGATTCGCCAGCATTGCGTAAAAAATATACCCACGGAGTATTAGCTAAAGTGAGATGAAAGAAAAGCTTCTATTGCTCTGAAAAAAATNCATAAAGTCGTTTAATTTAAATATTTTTACAATTAAAAAAACTGAAAAGTTCTTTGAAAAATGTCGGTCTATGACCCTTCAAGCGTTACAGCTGCTACACAAGGAATGAAATGTCCTTCAAAGACAACCAAAAATTAAGATAACGGTTTCAGTAATTAAGTAAGCATATCCCTTAAAAAGACCATACGTTTTTATATTTGCGGAAAATATTCATCAGTGACCTTTAAATGAAACCTACCAAATGTTTCAGGGGCCTCCGATGTGTGAAGAGTGAAAAAACAAGCCATTCTTGCGGTTGCATCTCCGAAAATTGATCGGTAATTGCCGATGATGGAATACCATTGCGCAAGTATCATTGCTCCTAACTAGTAAACACCATTCATTTGCCGATTTATTAAGCGTACAAGAGAATCTTTATCGCATCCCTGTAAGCAGATGCAGATATTGACGTACTCAAGACGCAAATTGCTTTTAAGGCTTCATGGATTATCAGGGCTTGACTAAATGTGACAGTAGAACTATCTAAAGATATATCTGTTATGTTTACTTAAGATTTGCATCATATTTCTCACATTTTTCCGTTCAAGTTTATCTATCGCCATCTGCGAATATTGATACAACCGTAAAAAATAAAAAGTTCCGACTGACTATTATTGGTAAATTTGGAAACTTTTATAAATTGTATTTTGTAACACTGTTTCGAAATATTTTGAGAATAGCTATTTTCAATAAACTGCAAAGATTTAGAATAGACATCGGAAGAATTTTCCACAAAAACCTGTAATATTCGCAACACTCCTGCCTATCCCTCAGCTAGATAACTGCATATAACAAACTATTCATATTTCCTTTCACCTCAATTTCCAATCACGAGTATGGCATTGTACATTTTGCATGTACCATTCATATAAAGACTTTATGCTATCCTTAAAAGAAGGATACTCTTTCATTTAAAGATTAGTATCCATAGCGTAAAATATGTTGTGGCTTTTTTATCATATTTAAGTAATATAAATGTTAAAGTATTAAGTCACTCAATATTTTTATGCAAAATAATTCCTCCAAAAACTTATATCAACAAGTATTTTATCTGTAAGAAGCAATATACCATTATCTCACTTCATTTCATAATTCACTTATGAAGCATGATTCATGCATGAGACATGCATGTCGCATAAAATACGCCAAAGAACTCTTTCCCATCGTAAATGCATATTATGGTTAATAAATCTACTTTCTACAAATTATATAAAATCGAATTTTTTCCTTTCGTCACGCGACAAAATACGTGCTATCCATATGATTTTAACTTACAGCGGCTCCATTCTTACATAAGCTCTTCTACTAAATTATAGGAAGATACTACTTAAATTTAATAGGATTTGAATAAGAAGGTATTTTAATAGTTTTTGAACCCTTCCACTGAGCTTATGGTCTGATCATCTGCGCCTTCCTTGGCAAGGAACCAATTCCCTTTCACCGCCGTAAGTCTTTGTCCTCTGTCCAAAAAAACATTTCGCGAAGAATTAGTTTCTTATCAAAACTATTTCTTACCGNAAGAAAACTTTCAATAGTTTTCTAACGATTGGTTCAGATATTTTGATGAAATTTTCCCCATTTTTGACAAATCAAAAACAAACATGCAAATTCAAACAATGTCTGCAATTTCAATGATTTTAAGTAATAGTGGCTTTATTATAAAGTTACGTCGAAAAAGTTAATGATGATCTTCGCATTTGTAACTGTTGACATATATTGGTGAATACAATATCCCTCAATCTTCTTCTGGTCCAAGATGGAGAAATGTTTATATACTTCATTTAATTTGTCTCATTTATTTATCGACTCACGCTCGACTTTGTGGTCAGACATCCTCGTAGAGAAGAGGGGAAGAAAAGAAACTTACCACAGAGTTTATTAGGATCATGCTTCAGGACGCAGGATGGGAATCTCTAGAAGATTTAAAAGAAAGCCTTAAATTACTTCATAAGTTCAGAGAAAGTTCGTTCTTAGAAGATATAGCCGATGTCCTGTGGTCTCCCTGTTATATAGACCGTTCTGACAGTGAGAGAAAAATCAGAGAAATAAATGCTTGCTAAAACGATTCGTTTCAAGAATGGATTTTTTCCACGAATGATACGCGAAATTAATCGATTAGAGAAGTGGAGCCATGCGTCATGCATCCCCTGCCACACGCCGAAAGGTGGCTTGGAAGATACATATGTAGGCTAGCGGCTTTGCTTCGTCACCAGACAAAATGCAGCCAAAGCTTTAAGAGCCTATAGCCATCGGCAAGGGAGGGTTGGGTTTGGATGAGGAGATTGGGTCAGAGTAGCAGAGGTTGTTATCAAAGATCTGGGCGTTGGAATGGAAAGGGTTTCTTTATTATATCCAAGCATCGATTGGTCTTAATGGCTATCATCGGGTCTCAAAGAAAAATCATATGGACGTATGTTTTTCAAATTTAACAATATTGAATACGTATCGCGCCCAGTATCAAGATATATTCTAATTAAATAACATGCATCAAAATATCGACGTTAAGTCCCTCATTTCTATTGCGTACAAGTAATTGATATAGGCATTGCTTTTCGGTCAAATAGTAAATACATTCCGTACTTAAAAATCAAATTAAAGGTAGAAAGAAGATTTTATTCTAAAATTGATTTTCCGGCAATTCTCGATCTTGCTAAACTCCACTGCAAATTAGCGATATTTTCTGCGTTCCACGGGGTAATTCTTTCTATATCTCTGGTTTTTGATCAAGCATTACATTCCTTGAAAAGAATCATACTTCTCCATTCAAAGAGTTTCCTTAGTTAATCAAAACCTCTTTATCTTTAAACTCCATATCCTTTAGCTTAGCACACTCATCATTATGACTGTCTTTGTATGAAATAGAAATTCTCGAAATCCGTATCAGCAGATATTCTGCGACAGTTTGGATAAAATCACGCAGATATTAAGATGTTAAATAAACAACAAATATTGACATTTTGAAAAGTAAGACAATCTTTGCTTGAAAATCTGCTTTCAGCACTTCTCGTCAATGTACTCGTATTTTGCTCGAAAAGGAATAATTCTAATTAAAATGCAATAACGAGAAAGGCGCATAGAGAATGAAAGTAAATAAACCTAACTTAAGGCCTACTAGCTTCGCATTCTGTACAAAAGTTTAGTTTTTCTTCGTCCATATAACATACGAAAAGAAAATTTTCTGCAAAATTCGCAATAAAGCTGAATTTCTAACATTAGAATAAAAATCGAAATTTCTGTAACAACTGAAATTAACATTTGATAGACTCGATAATTCTCCTTAATAAGTAAAAGGGTAATCAATTGTAATTAGAAATATTGCCTTGGCAAATTTTTACGTTCCTTCAATTACGCTTTCATCAATTTACCGGTCTTAATTTTAAAGCTACGTACTTAAAGCATTTTAGAACGTACGCGAAAGAAATTTCAACGGATGGTGACGTAAATCACCGAAATAACAAGAACGGGTTTTTCGTCATGAAAACTAAATATGTATGAGCAACGATTAAGTCCACGTTTTCCCCATACCAGTTTATACGCCGGTTTACCGCGCAGATAGTGAGTAAGATTCTTCCGGAACTACTAAGCAAAAGCTAAAGGATATCTGTTGACGCAAGACATAACAAACGCTGGATGCGAATGCACGAAGGCGGGAAGATAGCGAGAAAGAAAAAAACATATACATCTAATTTGCTAACTTTTACATTTTTATATTAATATGAGATCCGGTTAATCCTTAGTGAAGGAAATAGCATTTTTTTTGTACACAAAATAGACTAATCCTGTAAGAGATAAAACCCATCGAGCCTTTTACCGATGTAACTTAAATTTATTTAAGCTATTACTATAAAAATCAAAGTACTAAGACGCTGGTGAATAAAATGTTTGCTAGGAAGAAGTTTATACCGGAAAATAAGAGATAGAAACCAAAATATGTATCTAAACGTGCTCCGCGACAGAACCCAAACAGTCTGTCCTGCTTAAAGGAATGTGCATGCCTAAAACTACTTACCTGTACATGTGCATAAGCAGTGCTATATGCGTAAGTGTAGTAAGTGTAATGCTCCTACCATATCAGAAAGTTATTAAGCATCAAGAAGTGAATGTTTTGTTAAATATACGAAAACCTTTCTGCCCTATCTTTCAAAATACCTTAATGCCTAATCGTGAACTGAAGTAAATAACGCCAACGAAACGCCTACGTCAACCCTTTTGTTGCACAGCTCTGAGGCTTCCAACGACGAATCTAAATTTAAAATCTATTTGTAAATCTTCGAAAGGGTAGGAGTCAACAAAAACAATGGAAATGGGCAAAATGGAAGACGAGTCCTTGATGCGTCAGAATTTCATTGCTATCGAAAGACGGATATCGAAGATTTTGCAGGAAATGTGACTGGAGGAGATGAATAGAGTTCGCTTAGGAAGTGAGTGCAGAGAGAATCGTTCTGGAAGAAAGGAAATGGACTTCTGGAGATTGTAAAACTATGGCATTTGGAGGTAGATGAAAGAATGTAATGACAGGTAAATGAATTTAAGGTTAAAAAAAGGAGGATGGTCGAATATTTCAGGAAATTTAATTTCAATGGCAGAGAAGTCATGCATTCAAGGGCGCTTCGAAGCCAAAGCTTCGTTTTTCCTTATCAATTTATTTTAATGAAAAAAGTGTTATTGGTACGTAATTGTAACCTTCTCTCGATGGTATGTGCTAACATTAGGATATCGATAACACTGGGAATTATTCTCGATGGCGATAATCATACTGATATTAACCGGTAATCATTGTCGCATTGATTATCTGAAATCACTGAAAATCAGCAAATTAGCAGTTCACGATTTTAGAAGTAGAAATAAATTTAGCATTCTAGATTCCTCTTTTTACTTATTTCCTTTCTTAATAAAGTTATAACTACTTTTTCTTTTCTTTTATATACTTTATCTTTATCTGTTTCTTATCCTCACAACATATTAATTCCTAGTATTAAAAAACTTAAATAAATAATTTTATGCTCATCACACGAAGATGAAGTATTTTATTTCTATAGGTAAGTAGAAGTTTAGTATTTATATATAATCTCAATTCTTTCTCCGCCTCTTAAAAGGAATATTTTTCTTTATTATATCCAAGCATCGATTGGTCTTAATGGCTATCATCGGGTCTCAAAGAAAAATCATATGGACGTATGTTTTTCAAATTTAACAATATTGAATACGTATCGCGCCCAGTATCAAGATATATTCTAATTAAATAACATGCATCAAAATATCGACGTTAAGTCCCTCATTTCTATTGCGTACAAGTAATTGATATAGGCATTGCTTTTCGGTCAAATAGTAAATACATTCCGTACTTAAAAATCAAATTAAAGGTAGAAAGAAGATTTTATTCTAAAATTGATTTTCCGGCAATTCTCGATCTTGCTAAACTCCACTGCAAATTAGCGATATTTTCTGCGTTCCACGGGGTAATTCTTTCTATATCTCTGGTTTTTGATCAAGCATTACATTCCTTGAAAAGAATCATACTTCTCCATTCAAAGAGTTTCCTTAGTTAATCAAAACCTCTTTATCTTTAAACTCCATATCCTTTAGCTTAGCACACTCATCATTATGACTGTCTTTGTATGAAATAGAAATTCTCGAAATCCGTATCAGCAGATATTCTGCGACAGTTTGGATAAAATCACGCAGATATTAAGATGTTAAATAAACAACAAATATTGACATTTTGAAAAGTAAGACAATCTTTGCTTGAAAATCTGCTTTCAGCACTTCTCGTCAATGTACTCGTATTTTGCTCGAAAAGGAATAATTCTAATTAAAATGCAATAACGAGAAAGGCGCATAGAGAATGAAAGTAAATAAACCTAACTTAAGGCCTACTAGCTTCGCATTCTGTACAAAAGTTTAGTTTTTCTTCGTCCATATAACATACGAAAAGAAAATGTTCTGCAAAATTCGCAATAAAGCTGAATTTCTAACATTAGAATAAAAATCGAAATTTCTGTAACAACTGAAATTAACATTTGATAGACTCGATAATTCTCCTTAATAAGTAAAAGGGTAATCAATTGTAATTAGAAATATTGCCTTGGCAAATTTTTACGTTCCTTCAATTACGCTTTCATCAATTTACCGGTCTTAATTTTAAAGCTACGTACTTAAAGCATTTTAGAACGTACGCGAAAGAAATTTCAACGGATGGTGACGTAAATCACCGAAATAACAAGAACGGGTTTTTCGTCATGAAAACTAAATATGTATGAGCAACGATTAAGTCCACGTTTTCCCCATACCAGTTTATACGCCGGTTTACCGCGCAGATAGTGAGTAAGATTCTTCCGGAACTACTAAGCAAAAGCTAAAGGATATCTGTTGACGCAAGACATAACAAACGCTGGATGCGAATGCACGAAGGCGGGAAGATAGCGGAGATCGTGATAAGCCTCATTTATCAATAGAAAATGAAAGAAGCACTCTGAGGAAGAGTAGAAGGACGGCCATGAGTCAAAGGAGGAGTGAAGGATATGGAATTGAAAGATAAAGAGCGGGATGGAGTAGGAAGTACTTGGAGGGAGATAACTAAGGAGAACGAATCTCAACCTTTTTCCTACCAAGGCACTACATCAGATAATAGGTCAAAATTTGCGGCACACCAAATCGGATGTCTGTTAATCGCGGAATTAATATGAATGTGTATAATTTCAGAGGAAGAAAATTTCAAATTAAACATTATAATTCATGTTAAGCATCATAAAGCACATAAATACCCTACTTCAAATTAACATAATTTTGTTGTGATACACATTCATTCACGTAAACAAATTATTTCCTATTATAAATAAGCCATTTCTAGCATATATATTTGTAGATATGCGAGGATAACACACATACATATGCGTAGATAATTCGAAGATCTCATGAATAATGCGGTACACTTAGTCGTTATTCCTACACACCGCGGCACACAGATTGAGAGGCACTTATCATGAGACACAATAGGGAGAGAATGAGGTAGGGTTAGGGTGAAAGGGTTGAATTGGAGAGGTTAAAAAGTAGGAGGAAGAATAATGGGAGGGGACTGAAAGTGGAGGGAGATAGGAAAAGCTAGGGGTTAAAAAGAAGCAGCAAGTCAGAAAATAAGTGGGCATCGGGTACATGGCCTCGGGGGATGTTAAAACGAATTCAGCGGGCGCTGAAACATTCTCACCTTGGCAAACAGCTTTCCTCAAGCGACTTCCCTCAGCTCAGAAGGGGCTACACTCCTCGCTATTCTTCCCGCTTCACAATTGGTCTATTATTCCAGCAGCTCACACAATCAAGATGGAGGCTACCGAGGCATAGCACGGGGTTTGCGCAGCGAACTCCGCGAATCTCTCGTAGAACGGAGAGTGAGCGAGAGGATGGGCTTTTCCTTTGGTCCTCTTCTCTCAGGAGTCTCCCCTACAGGCCGATACTCCCGCTCTACTCCCTAACCCCTTTCCCCTCTTCCCTTTCCAAACTTGCGTGAAACATATGGGGTATAACACGCACCCCCCGATTTTCTGACCCTCCGCAGAATCCGTGCTCGCGAAGACGTCGACGGAGGGGAAATTGCGTTGGAGGAGTTGTGTTCGTTCTTGAGGAGTATTTGAGCTATTTGCGGACGGGCAATGAAGCGGGTGGGAGATATGCGGTGGTTTTACGACAGAATATATACTAAGAGCGCAGATGGGAGTTAATTCGATCGGCAACTGTCGCGACGAGGCGACGGAGAATCGGCGGGCGTTCGACGCTTGCAGATTGACGGCCGCTCTTCGGATGTTTGAGCAAATGGCGATTCTTCGAAAGACCCGATAAACAGCCCGGCTGCGCCCCGAGGCGGAAAGAACAAAGAGTGTCTTTCATACGAACATCGGCTATTTTCCGGAAGCGAATTAATCGCCAAAGAAAATGAACCGAGAAGTAATGCATTTCAGATACCTCGGCTGAATCACTTTAGAAAAATGTATGACCTAAAAAAATTTCGTATCAATATATCAATAATATATCACTTTCTAAGATATAAAATTTCAAAGTGAGCGCTCCGGTAAACAGCGCGAAAAAACGGGCACTCTTTTCGTTCTACCTGTAATAACATACCAACCGGCAAACAAAAATTAAACCATAAACAAAAAATGTTTGCATTACACTTTTAAACAGAATAAAACGAGTTAAATTTTGGTGTTCTTTCCTGTTTTTTCTGTGGGATTTCTGGTTTAGATTTTATTTAAGTCCAAACTCGAGTACCCATAATCCGACAGTAAGGTAAAATGAATGCTGGCAACAATTTTTGACAACAGAGATTCGCCGATATGCCACGAATCGCCTCAATATGCTACGATGTGCCTCGTAAATGCTGAAGAAATTAATTATTCTTCTCGGGAGACTTACCAGTGACTTTAATTAAACACGCTACATCTATATTGTAACAATAAACAGCCTAAAATAATAGGATGTAATCGATTGTATTTCTAAGTATTGCAGACGTACGTACATAATTACAATATCTGAACTTCGGGCTTAAGGAAGAATCAGGTTAATGGTTTACAACAGAAGTGGTTGACTACACAGAAATCATTTAGGAATCTCTACGCCAGAAGAAAATGTCCATAGTAATAAGTACAATAGCTGTGATCAAAAGGTGCCTAATTACTGGCTAGAGATTTTGACTTGAAATATAAATTCATATTATTTTAATTTCATGATCGTAAAAGCTAAATAAGTAGGATAATTTTGCTAGAATAACCCACAAAATCATAACTAGAGATTTTGAAAAAAAAAGAGACATTCAACACAAAATTCCCGAGAAACTGTCCCTCACTATTCTACGCGAAAATTGAAGAGATTATACATCGATTTTCATAGAAACAAAACTGAAACCATGGTACACATCTTGAAATAACTTAGTATCAATTAAAAATATCAAAATATACGATAGGAATGAAATGATGAAGTGCATATCGCTCATTTAAATATCCCATTGACCTTATGAATATAAAAAATTGAGCCATGATATGAAATATAGGACGTTACAAAATGTCTTACGGATACATTGTCTGTTATCAGCAATATAGAAAAGTTACTTTCGTAAGATGGGGCCCCCTCAAACTCGGGGCCAGGTTACTACTACGGAACCCTCTCTTGGCCTGCCCTGGTTACAGCAATTTGAGTTCTGTCACACATCCAGACAAAAAAGTAAGTTAACAACAATAAATAATAACAAAAATAAATAAAATGGGCAACGGTGAAAAAAATGAAAAATTTCCCCATTGTGATATCAGTAGATTATTTACATTAGAAAATTTGGAGCGAAAAATGAAATAATGAGAAAGGCAGAAATCACCATAGTCAATGAACTAAAACAGTATATCTCAATATACATTCCCCAGTTATCACATCTCACGCCAACTCAAAACTTTGCCTTGGTATACCAACTGAAGAAATTATCTCCAACGAACTAAATATATATTCATTTAGTGATAACTTATTCCATCGTTTGATGAACGCTTCGCCCTTCGCCCAATAACTTTGCAAAATGGAGCCAGAATGTTTTCTGATGAAATTTTAATGCGCTTCAGCTTAAGTTATACTCCAAAAGAATTGTATCTGAATACAGGAAATCCATTCTATTCCTCTGTAAATAAAGTTTATTGTTAAAATTGTTAGAGAATTGCGTTGAAAACATTTCCTAGTAGTAGAAAGACAGAAAAATGGTGCATTTTCCACACAATTATTTATTAAACAAATAATAAATTACACACGACCGGTATCGACGATTTAACGCCATTATCTGGATGTCCTCAATACTTCGCCTGAATCTGTGATTTCCTAGTACATAGTACCAAGAGAGCGGTTCCAAAATAGTACGGGAAAGACGAATACGAAATCGCGCTACTATTTTCTTTTTTCGTCTCAACTATTAAATATCTTTAAACCCATAGAGAAAAACTCAATAAAGTATCATGTTCATCATTAAAAATATCTACGCCTCTATACAGAACCAGATATCACATTTTTAGTGAATCCTTATTAAAATCAAACACACCGTTCTGTTTAAATGTTCCTGTTGCTTGGTGACGTAGACTCTTATCAATCACAAGGCCCCCAACGCTTCCTTTGATCGATTTCTCCATAGACTCCACCTCACGTGCTCTCGCCATCATTGGCTGCAAGGGAGTCATTTTATCACAAAATGGAGATGACGCTTTCGGATGTAATTTGACGTAAGCCTTTGTAGTCGTTTGGTTTCGGAGGAGAGGCGGGAAAAAAGTCGCTTTGAAGTCGAAAATGGGACGAATGCTCTCCAAGGGACAACATGAGCAGACTCATTGTCATTCACGTCGTGCACGTTGGACGATATCGCACGCCCTCATCGCCATCTGTCCCATCAACACACGGATATTCCCACGAGGGAAGCGAACTCCTACGGTGACGCAATCGACTCGATGTGCAACATTTTAGAACATCTATGCGAAAACCTCGCAGAGATAAGTGTCTCGGAAGTATGAACAAATTCCTAATAAGTATGATGTTTCTCTTGAAGTTATGACCAAATACTGGACACGATTTTTCCACTGAAATCGATCGATATATGCTCACTCATAATACGATTATGTACGCATGTATCTATGTATACACACACATAAATAGAAATTTACTTCTTTTGCGCGTCGTCCGAGATGAAAATGCAATGAATGATTGAGAAATTGACGTTATGAATGGATTTCAGGAGATTCAGGTGAAGAGGAATGTTAGAAAAGTCCGATTCATTAGAATGTTATCACGAGACGTGAGAGAAAAATTTGCTAGGGAGTGCTCAAAGGTTAATTATTACTGAGAATCCTCTGGAGTATTTCGTCGGGCAAAAAGTTTAATGACTTTGGTCACGAGAAAACGCAAGAGGCGGAAATGGTGACATGAAGTTTTGCGTAACTGAGACCTCAAAGCTTACATGTTAGAAGTGGAGAAAGTTATGAGCGATTCCGTTGGTATTTGCCGTAATGTGATGAAAATTGTAGTGTTGTATGCACAGTGACCCCTTATGAGCATTCATACTCATATAAAAGTAGCAAACAATTCCAAACGGAACTTTTTAAGCTCGAGAATCGAACATAAATTTGTGGTAAAACCTTCCTCGGGAATTATAATTAATATGATCTAAAATTTGAATTAGTCGTATCGGGTATACATGAGCCTTGTTAAGAAAATAAAGTCGACAGCGTACGGGAGGTGATGAGGATGACCATCTTTTTGGTACTTTTGGGATGAATAAATGCGGACAAATAACTGAATAGGAATTGATAATTACAGTAAACTAAATGGTGTTCACGAAACTTTTGTTTTTTGTTCTCTGCCTAATTCAGCATTAATATATTGGGTCAATGATTTCATTTTAACGCGTTACTCAAAAGTTAAGGTAATTATGAAACTCTTCGCATTTAAGGTGAACTCTTACATCCAAATAATATGTTTTTATAGTTTCGATATAAAAATCTTTCAGACGCGTAGCAAGAGCTCCGCTTTTTCGCTAACTTAAAAAATGAAGCACTCTTTATTAATTTTCCTTCAAAGAGGCATACATTTTTAGAACAGTAAAAGAAGAAAGTTATAATTATAGGGCCTCCGGATAGATAGATGGGCGGAATGACCTCAGCTGTCGAAACACTTTTAACAATACTACTACAAGTTATAATTACATCATAAATCATGGTTACTGAATTAATATCAACAGAGATTCGCCGATATGCCACGATGTGCCTCGTAAATGCTGAAGAAATTAATTATTCTTCTCGAGAGACTTACCAGTGACTTTAATTAAACACGCTACATCTATATTGTAACAATAAACAGCCTAAAATAATAGGATGTAATCGATTGTATTTCTAAGTATTGCAGACGTACGTACATAATTACAATGTCTGAGCTTCGGGCTTAAGGAAGAATCAGGTTAATGATTTATAACAGATGTGGTTGACTACAAGGAAATCTGTTAGGCATCACTACGCCAGAAAAAATTGTCCATAGTAATAAACACAATAGCTGTGATAAAAAAGTGCGTAATTACTAGCTAGAGATTTCGACTTGAAATATAAATTCATATTCTTTAACACTTTCAACAATACTACTACTTGTTATAATTTCATTATAAATCATGGTTACTTAATTAATATAAACCTTTGGTTTCTTTGGTTTTTTAACTGATTCAAAGACCTTGAATTATTGACAGGAGGACTTATTGACTTTAGTTGGAAGGACTTCAATAGACTTGGAGGGAATTATTGTTATTGAATTATTGATTATCTTCTTTTAATTTTGCCATTTTACAGAACATAAAGTAATTGAATTCATTTACGATTAATTATAAGAAAATTACCTCACTAGGTTCCTCTTTACGTAATAAATGCCAAAGATATTTTAGATATCCATTCGTCACGAATTACTAAGAGGTTGATTTTTTTAAGTTCCAAATCCAACCGACTGCTAAAATAATGCATCAAGCCATTCATAAACAGCATACTTAGTAATATAGAGAAAAATTTTATCATTCCCTGCTGAGCAATGTAATCTCCAAAGTTTGTTCATCATAAGATTCAATTTCAAAGTTTGTCTCTTGTTTCCTCATCCGCGAAACAAATAACATGTTTCGTTAAGTTGAAGAATCGCTGAGATTGGGGAGGCGCTAGCCTAAATGTCGCCCAAAATAAACATGTTACCATCTGTATTTTCTCCTCTTGGCTTACTCTTTCCTTCTCTCCGTGTTACTCTCCTGCTCTTTAAGTCAATGAAGATCACGACTAATGCCAACCTAATTAAATTAACCTAATTACGTTTGTAATGAACTAATGGCATGCAATTCAGTGAATTGTATCGTCCGTATATTATTGAAATTCATACCCGATTCACGGAGACTGATTTCGTTATTTTTTCATTAGATAGGAAGTGATTTTCGGAATTTTTTTCATTTCCTCATACGTTTACTTAAGAATACTTAACATTCAAATTTTAAAATATCATATCTGACACTTTACATGGTCATACCTTCATTGCCGTTGGACAAAACTCATCAACTGCCAGTCCTTCCCACTCGTAAGTAATGTCGATAGAATTCCGTGCATTTAGAACATGCTTACGATAAAGTTTATTTCTTTTCCGAAATTCCCTCAAGTTTTCCTCAATATATTACTCAATTCTTCTGAATTCTGTGTCAGAGATAAATTAGAGAAAGATTTGATTTTCTAACATCGCTGACAACAAAGCAGTTTAAAAAATTCTTTTCCTTTTCCCTATAACTTTATTTTACATTTGAAGGATTCATGGTGATCTGTAAGGTTTCAATTAGATTCTGACAGCAAAATCTATGCGAATTGAGAAAACATTAATGAGAATGTCATGACTAGTTTTAGTCACATTTTCGAGGTAAGTGCTGCATCACGAATTTTAAGTATACCAAAGCTATGAAAAGATTTAAGATTAGAAAAATATTTCGTCGCTAAGTGGATTTTAAAAAGATCAGAGATGGAGAGAAATGTTTGTTTTCTTCCGCGCTCACAGGTCCGAAAAAAAAATTTGGCACTCTGATAATGGTGTGGAGGTGATAAAAGGAAATTGCACACAAAAGATGCTCTGTTGGATATATATAAAAACGTAACAAGGACTTTTTGACTTTGATCGATATGAATGAAATGGTAATGGTAAAAAAATGATGGTAAAAAATGTTGATAAACCAATAGATTCCGTTATCCTCTCCCTTGATTTAAAATTTAAATTCACACGTTGATAATACTGGTTTGATTCATCAGTCTCCCTTTGAATTGCTTACAAACAAATTCTTTTTTGCTACCAACTTACTAATCTCCAAATCAACTGAGAGCGATCTGTGTAAGTTTGATGAGGAAATTTGATTTACAGAAAATAAATATTACTGTCCTTACATCCATTTTCATCCGTTCTTTTAAGATATAAAACATTCTACTTGATAATTTTACTATTTTCGTGTCTAAATGTCTCATTCACAACCGGAATTCCTATTATTTTTCACTTATTCCATTGAATGTGAATAAAAAAGGAAATATATGATGACTATTTATGTTAAGTAATAGCATATTTACCATTACAATGACCCAATCGCAAAAACGGCTTTCGGGACTTTCATCGTGTTAGGTAGGGATATTTGGTTTCATCTGGAGAAACACACAATAATAATAATGACGACTTTATCAGGCGAATATTAGTCGTATGAGACCACTCTTACAAGTAACCCTTTACAATTCACGATCACAAACAAACAGGATTAGAACCCGAGACCCTGGCGTTACTAGGCTAACACGCCAACCACTACACCACCGATGGCTCTATATAAGAGATATGAGGATAAAGCAGAACGTAGAATGCAGATGGCAAAAGCTTTAGCCACTGGGTGATGAACAAAGGTAAAAATAAAGGCACTGTATGTTATCCATCCGCTATACGAGTAAGTATGCAAGGTTACTTTAAATACGTGAAGAGGATAG
This sequence comes from Ladona fulva, assembly GCA_000376725.2. Lineage (NCBI taxonomy): Eukaryota > Metazoa > Arthropoda > Insecta > Odonata > Libellulidae > Ladona > Ladona fulva. Next base: position 676,696 of record KZ308299.1, on the reverse strand, counting down.
TTATAAACCGAATGACATATACAGCTACGGGAAGAAGTGTGAAACTGAATGAATGAATAAACTCCTTATTAAGACGAGATTAGGCCAAGCTGGCCTCTCTTCCACCTTACTTAAATTGTAAACACATAGGTTAAATTTAATATTTAATGTTAAAATAATGTTAAGATAAACACTGAAGGAAGTTGAACTTTGAACGAGATATCGAAATTATTAACTGCGCAGATAATCAAGAATGAATGAAAATGTAAAAAAGTTGCAAGAATGCGTCTGTATTTGTTTTAATCTATCTAATTATATATAATAAAATTTGCAAGAATTATCTATATATGTAATTTTATCATATGTATCATATGTAATGACATTATCTATATGTAATAAAAGTTGCAATAATCTGTCTGTAGATAAAGAAGAACGTCTAGAATCAGATATTTTAGCTAACTCGTCTCCAAAGAGAACGTCTAGCATATTATGCTTGGATGTAGGTGAGAAACACTGAGAAGTTTTGAGATGAAAATAACTCTTGGACGAAGGAAAGTAATACGTAACTTATTCCTAAAGAACCATTTGCAAAAAAATGGTAAACTATAGTATAGAAAATGAGAGAACTTCAACGAGGGTTTCGCGAATGTTCGGAGAGATGTTTCAGTTTCATCCTCGGAGAAATATCAAGCAATCACACAACCCTCCCCTTCCTTCCTCCCATTTTGCTCCTCTTCGCTCCCGTTTTAGAACCCTCCACATGGCACGTGGCGAGTGCGTAGCGTGCAGCGTGAGAGCCCTCGAATACCTAACGCACGTGCGTTAAGGGGAAAGAAGGGAGGAATGAGAGAGGGAATAAAAAGAGGAATCTTATCTTGCAGAAAGAAAATACTGATCGGCTGCAATGACTATTGGACTTACACCCTAAATCATAGCTTACACCCTAAATTCGATAAATAGCGATGAGCCTTATCGTAGATACCTCTAAAGCAATTTCCGTTTTTAGCGTAATTGAAATATGGAAAACGGGTAAGGGTGACTTTGCGTAAGATGGTACGCACCCAGGAAAATTCCCAAGGAAGAATGGACTTGAAAAATGTCTGACCACTTTGCGTGGCCGGTGCTTCTATGAATGCGCGACAGCGATCGATGCCACTATGTGGACGAAATCGCAAAGTCCTTGCCCACAAAGTCTCCCGAATGGCTTGGAGAAAGGTTATGCCGGAATAGCTCAACGGACAGAGCACCCGACCGGCAATTGGGCGACCCAGGTTCGATTCCTGAGACTTTTTTCAAGTCCATTCTTCCTTGGGATTTTTTAACTGAAATATAACGAATAACAAGCTGTTTACCAAAATTATCAGAATTCCGGAAAGGTATACTTTTCCAAGACTATACAAATTTAGAGGCGTACCGTAGGCGAGTCGCTACGGTAAATTTATTTTTAGATTTACTTTCCATCTTAAGAGTTCAAGAATTGCAGAAAAAAGAAGAAAATCTGGAATCTGGAATTCGGTTAGATATTCATAGACTCTTCATATTCCATCGGTATTCGAACGAAATGAAACATGGCACAATTATAGGCAGTAAAACTGCCAATATTTCCGGCGTAATGCATCACTGAACACTCCGTTATCGATGAAAATATGAATTGTCAATTTTAAATTCTCGAGTGAAAACATGGCTGAATAAGAAAATAGCCAAGTCAGAACAGTCTAATCAACTTATTCCCTGAACAATTTATGGTCTTATTTATGGTATTAGAGGTCCGATGTTCTTTTAGACAAACACTAACTTGTTTTGCAAGACAGCTACATCTTGCAAAAGAAATCCCGTAAAAACAGATAAAGTAGCATAAATGAATTCCGCTGAATTAACAACGCAAATACCGAAAATATTAGTCTGTAATGAAGGATTTGATAAGAATTGAATAGATAAGATGATTTGATAAGATAGAGATTCAAACGAGAATTAAAGGAATACATTTTAAAGGAATACTAATTCATTCTTGCCATAAGAAAGTATTGCCTAAAAGAAAATGTTTTAAGCGACCAAATATTTATTGATAGGACCCTTGAGATTTTGGTTCCAAATAAATACTTGTAAAAACGTTGAGGGGGGCTTAAGCCCGCCAACCAACCTCTGGGGGCGCGCCTGCTTATCTTATGCATTGGCCCTATGATCTTCATATACTGCAGTTATACTGACAAATATATAGCTGTGGTTTGCTCCGGAATTTGCATTCGCATAAATGATGACTATTATTGATATTGAAGAGTGTACAGTTAATAACAAGTGTCAAAAATAGCGACATGACTGCGACTCGAACCCAGGTCTCCCACTTTCCGGGCAGGTAGTCTATAGAGTAAATATTTAGAATAAGTAAAGTATGTAGTGAATTTACGAAATGCCTTGCTATTAGAAGGATGAAAACCAAAATATTTACATTTGCATGAACATTCTGAAACACGCAACAACAACGAAAAGAGTAATCATAGCTTACTTATTCTAAATATTTACTCTATAGAATAAATATTTAGGTATTCTATAGAGTAAATATTTAGAATAAGTAAACTATGTAGGGAATTTACGAAATGCCTTGCTGTTAGAAGGTGAAAACCAAAATATTTACATTTGCATGAACATGAACATTATGCACATCATCGGAGAATATGATAATGAATTGAATGTGGAATAAAAAGTAACGCCTGAGCATATCGATTTTATGAATGTGGAATGTTTTGTTGGCGAAAATACAGAACTAGAAATGAATGTGTCAGATGCGGTCGTTTTCTATCCCAAACAGCATATGAATCTATCTACAGAATATCATATCTATAGAAACAGACATCCTCTCTGCAATTTTAAGATATAACTATAAATTAATTTCTTAGGTACATTGACATAAATTGAGTCCTACTAATTTGCTCTCCCTTTTACAGACTGGCTAAATGCGAGTAAATCCCCGTAAAAGTTCGGAAATATAATCAGTCGCGGTGTTAATTTCTCAAGAATTCGCAAGAAAAATCAAACTCACTTTTAAATCATGGGCCACAAGAAAGTGAGCCCAAAATAAAATTTCCACCAAGAACTGAAGTATTTAGTGCATTCCCTACCCGAAGAATAACCTCCTCTACGAATATTTGCCGTACTCCCTCCTACGAGTATGTAATACCCACGTTTTATATCCATTGAAGAAATCCTTCTTTTCCGCTCTTGAACACGTCAAGTATTTTTCCAGAGAGCCTCTCGACATGTGCTACTTTGAATTTCCAAGGACGCTCTCACATGTAGATCAAAATCCACGGTTCGTTTAATTTATATCTACATGTTCCTCTCGTCCACGAAGAAAAGCAATTAGGAAGTTGAAACTGCTGAGAGCGTCGCTTCATAAAAAAGCAACGAAAGAGCACGAGAGCCGTGGACGTTCATTCGTCAGAGGTAATTAAACCTGAGAAGGGAAAAAAGTAAACACTTGACGATAAAATAAAGATTATGATTTCTGTGTAAAAACCGTAAAAACAATCATAGCCTCGAATGAAACAAAATGCGGCGTGAAAATCTTTATTTAAAGACTTGAGAAAAAATGTTGAAAGAGATATTTCTGGAATATCAACCCCACTTCTGATCATCTTTGTAAGACGGCGTTGACGGCAGTATTCTCTTTCATAAAAAATCATAAAAATTAAATATATAATAACGATATAAAATTTAAATAGAGGTTGACGACTATTAATATACATAGAAACATTATTCCAAAAGGGAAGTTCCCGCCATTTTCTTCTCCATAGCTTTCTGTTCTATATTCCTTATGTTCCAGTACTCTGGTTATGAAAATACTCTGGTATACAAAATACTGGAAGTCCCGAACGATATACATCTTTTGTGGATCTACGGCCACGTTTAAACTCATTTACCCAATTGTGAACAGTTCACTATTTCTACTACTATTCTTTTTGTTAAAAGTGCTTCGACAGCTGACGTCATTTCACACTTGGGCCCTCACCGAGAATCGAACCCAGAACCGCTTTCACCGAAGTCGAAAGCGTTGCCCACTTGGCTATGTGGGAGCAGATGTGCCATGAATTTCATCCAACTCAACTTGGATCTCTTTCGGTGTTACTTTTAAATATAAGTGTTTAATCACCGCTCGAAACTCACTTATTTCCATTTTTCTAAAAATAAACAAAGGTTTTTTGCTTCATTCGACAATAAAAATGGAACCATGGGATGGATATAACTGAGACTTTAACAGCTATCTAGTGAGTAATGTTGCTTACTTAAAACAAACCATTTATGAAACTACGAGCACTATCTCTTTGATTTTCTAAGGACTTATTGAACGGCCCTTGTGATTAAATTTCATTACTGCAATATTATCTTGCAAATATGTAGATTGCAAGCATAAACGTATTGTATATTTTATTCATTTTCAGAATTTTTTTATCTTGCAGAAAAAAATATAACCGGAAGACTTGGGCAACGATACCTGTTAGCAAAGGCATAAGTTGATCGATGCAACAATTCTTACGGTTACTACCTACAGATGAGTCAAAATATCTTCTTTCGATTCAAATAATACTCTCAATTCGTCCGATTTACTTGCTCGATTACTTTTCCGTGTTCCTTGTGATATACAAATTTATTTTTTCTTATAAACCTACAACCATTTTTTTCATAATCTATCCTTACTCATCCTCCTTTCTTTTAAAATCACATGTAGCAATTATGAGTCCATTTTCTTTGACAAAACTGTCACTTAGAACGAATTTCAACGTGCATAATTTCGTCCCATTTTAAAGAAGTTAATCTGAAATCCGCTATACATATTTCATTCTCACTATAATTTACGAATTTGATTTCGACCTTTAACTCATTGCTCATTTACAACTTACCATTCGTGAACCTGAATAATCAGTAATATAATACCTGTAATATAAAGGGTTTAAGCCTTTTAAATTTTTATTCCGACAAGGGTATCAACAAAGGAAATAACGTCTGTTGCTAATCTATACCATAAATTCTACACATCAGGAGCGGAAACGAGAAGGATACCGTACCTGAAAATCTTAGACACTACCTTATTCAATACAACGACGACAAATCTATATCGAAATGCGACTGACTGAGTATAACTCTCCATACTGACCGGTTACATCCTAAGCAGACTGAAATCGCAACAAGAAGAAATAAAGGAAGCAACCGACTGCAGTGGCGGAATGGTTAGAAAGCTATCGCTTCAACAACAGTCTTGGCTTCGAGTCCCGGCAAGACGGATTTCCTTGGTTAGGGAATGGCTGTTTATGTTCGTATATAATAATAACACTTAAAATGGAACTTAACTGGGGTCTTCCTGTTTTCAGTAAGCTATTATATTAAACCTTTTCATTCTTTTCTCATGACTCTACTGAAGAAATTCTGTGGTATCTTTGACATAATAATTGTTCTGCTATTAATTTTTAGTTCCTACCTAATAAGGGGAAACAACTGTTGCTTCCCTGTATTTTACGTAATGCTTACATAAACTTTGGGTCAACAAGCAGGTCTGTACTAGCTGGGTAGCCACCTAGCTATAAGACTGTTTCATGGCGATACAATAGCTTTCTGCCGGTTTTCCCCTTCTCTTAGAAGAAAAGAGTTTCCATTTGATAAAAAAATAAAGGGAACGTTTGATTTTATAGAAACTTTGAGTCTGATATAAATATTTGAATAAACTTTTATGAGTTGTATCGCAGCATATTGCGTAAATGATAGTGCGAATACTTTGAAGGAGTAAACTTATATTCTTTCAAAATTTGACGAAACTTGATCTTGAAATAATTGAGGATATGATGTTGTTACTTATGTGAGATAGACTTTTTTAATAATAAACGATGTTAATAAAAATATTCAAATGATGAAATTACGAAAATTACTTCAATTTATAAATTATGTACATATTTATAATTATAATAAGTGTAGCTATATATAACAACATATGTTGACGTATTAATTACTAATTTTATTTTTATTTTTTTTATTTATTTATATACAATATAAGCATTACAGTTCCATCAGGCAAATGCCTGTCGATGGAACATGGGTAACCAGTAAAATTTAAAAATTGCATAAATTTCAAGAAGATACAGTAATATTTATAGTTAATATAATACAGTAATATTTATAGTTATAAAGAAATAAATAAATAAAAAGGACCAGAAAAATCCTAACCGAGCTCTCCTTATATTTTTAATCGCGCGAAATAAAAAAAGCATTCATTAAGCCATAGCCATTTTATTTCTTACTACAAGCGAGATAAATTATTGCAGAATTCAAGACTAGATAATACTGAAATATACAAGTAGTTCCTCCTTCCAGTGATAATGCAAGTTAGAGGATTGAATGAAAATATTAGTATTAGCTGGTTACCAGAATTCAGAACTCTGTAGAATGAAAATATGAATGTCTTCAGCTTAGAACCCAGATCTTCAGCGCAGAATCAGCTGGAATTTCCTCTAAATCTATGCTGTAAACCTATTGAAATTCTCCGAACAATCGGCCAATAATGAAATGCTTGTTTTTCTAAAATAAGTCGTTAAATATAAAATTAATAAAACAATTATAATTGCTCTATGTATAGTCGAAAACATAAATACCAGACTTGCTTTTGGAGAAAGACATAAAGTAATTTTCATATTATGCCAAATGTTTTCATTGTCTGTAACTTTATTCCCTTACTTTGACATTTGAACGCAAATGCATGACGAAGACGCTTTGTCATCCAACTAAATAGGGCAAAAAGAATGAATCGACGGCATGAAATGAAACTACGTAAACAAGATTTCCATTAGAAATAAAAGAACGCAGAAAGACGTGAAGATCCAAAAGTGGCAGAGCGCATACCACGGAAACCTCACATAAAATCCATCACGGATGCAACGAATCTTAATCAAATAAGTCATAATAAACGACAGCGCTATTTGCATCATGCTTGGAAACACTCATTGAACTGAAAAATCCGCCGGATGATTTAGGATATTTTTTGCGGACATAAAACAAGATTTGATGAAAAGTAATGGTATCTCTTTGATACCGTAGCGACGTCCTCGGGAGTCAGCAGCTGCTAATACTCGAGCCTAATTTTGCCGGCACTATGCCTCCACCGCCTATATATGCGCTAAGATTTAATAATAGGCACCAAGATTTATCATCCAAAGAAAGACCACACTTTAATCTCGTCCTGCTATGAAATGTATTGTAATGGTAGTTTACTTGTGAATCGAGAACTCGGTTGTATTTACTCTACTTCTTACCCTAAATATCATGACATGGTTACAAAACTGTAAAAGGGAAAATATTTGTTAATATTATCGTATTTTCCAGTCTCGATCAGCTATAGGAAAGGTATAAAGAATAACTCAATTCTTAAACCGCAAGGTGCAAATAAATACAAATAAATAAATGCCCAGCAAATAATATTATTTGGAAACAAACTATTATAAGCATTCGTGTGAAACTTACGAATGTACGACAAATGAGTTGCGAGGAACCATTTCTTAAAATAGCCGTTCTAAAATCAAAAATTCGGACATCAAGAGAACTTAATTAATGGCTTAATTTTTAAATTTGCACATCCAAATAAAGACCATGGGATTTAAAAAATTGCGCGAGTTAAAATATTCTGATAACCTTCTTTAGTACGATGGCTGGAAGTTAAGTTGTACAAGTCATTTAAGCAAAAACAAACAAAAATGTGTTTCCTCTTTTAATCTTCTTTAATTGGGGTGCATCAAATATTATTACTATTATTATTATTACTACTAACAAACTGCAGGTGGGCTGTAAGCCTGGTGGCAGGTTTTAACCCACTTATATACAAATATTTACACAATAGATATTCAATATACGCATCACGTACACACAATACCCGCAGGATTATTATATTGCTACATTCATAAATAATATTTACCTGAAACCAAAGTCATCTTTACATGTAATGAAATTTAAATTGTTTTTAATGGATTTTTCGGGGTTCATGACAGGCCTCGGCTACCGTAGCGATCACGGAGTAAAACTCCACCGTACATCACCCTTTCAAGCAATCCCTTACACCCTCCAAAAGTTCCTACATTACTAACATGCTTTACTACTACAATACCCTTATTACTACAGTGAAACGTTTCTTTCTGAAAGATTTTGCATTTTCAGGCAATGGCTTTAAAAGTGATCCAGTTAACTTATTCCATTCAGAAATACCTCCATCGAGAAAAAAATACTTTCCTATATCCGTTCTTTGCCGCCGAGGCATAATTTTAAATTCATGACAATCCTTCCCGAGGAATTCTGGTTTCTGGACTGAATTTTTAAAAGCTTCCCACCCATCAATACCTGAAATAATATTGTAAATGCAACCTAGTCGATTTATTTTTCTTCTTTTTTCTAGTGACACCCATCCAAGAGTCTTTAACATTCTGTGACACTGTCCGTTTTTCCAAATTCCAAATAAATTTCCAAATATTTGTTGAATATTAATACACTCTTATAANGAGGAGGGCGGGACTGGATGGCGGGAGGTCGAATGGGGCGGGGGAATGGGGCATGGGGACGAGATCAATTAACGCGTCCGTCGCTCTTGCCTTGGTCCGAAACACTCTCCTCCTCTCTCCTTCTCTACGACACCCTCTTAACTATTCTCCCGTTTCTTACCAATTATCTAGTCGATGATAGGGAGGGACTCCTTCGGGAGGGGTGAGGGACGTCCCGAGGGCGATTAAGTTCGCTAGGCGTTCGTCTTCCGATCGGTCTCAATTAAACGGGTTTTTGCTACTTTACTCGTGGCCCAATTAAAAAGATCACTCGCCTGTCCTCCCATTGGAGCCGCTTACGTGTATCCTCGATGGAATGCGGATCTTTTACGCCCTAATCTAACGACGAGGAGGCGATTCTGAAGGTTTGCAAGGTTCTAAATTTCCCATTTAATCGGCGGTAGATGTTCTAGCTCCTCGAAGATGCCTAATTGTAGGTTAATTGTGAATTTAAGAGAATTCTGGTTGGAGAGTCGGTGAAATGGAGAATTGAATGTAGCTAATCCATCAATTGGAAACTTTTGTACGGATTTTCGGTATGAAGTCATTCCTAACAAGTGTATGTTTAAAACCTAAAGATCTCGTGGGAATATCGCACTATATAATAATAATAAAGGACTTTATTCAGGGCAAGATTGAGACTAACAAGTCTCTTCTTACATCTAACCCTTCGTCATATGAGACAAGAAAAGAGAGAGATAGCTTGCAAAAGTACAATGAAGAAATTGTGTATTAAAAAAAGTACAATTGTGGATTAAAAAACCTAAGCTAAGAGCTCAGGGAAAAATATCCACTGCAGGAGATCGCCCTCGAGAAGGAGGGTGTGAAAAACCTGCGAAACCCTGCGAAAGTTTAATGACTCAGGTAGACCATAGTAAACGAGGCAGCAGTAATCAATAATTGGAAATATAAGAAATAAAACAAGTTTTTTACGAATGTGGATGGGTAAAAGATGCTTATTGAATTTTAATGCGTATAATACAGAATTCACCTTATATGACATAGAAGATACATGTTCAGTATTCTTCTATCTATATATTCTATTTTCTAAAAACTAAGAAAAACTACGGTTCTTTCTTTGTCCAAACCTCTTATGCTCGTACGTCTCCATCATCGCACAGCAGTGAATTGTCTCTAATGAAAGAAGGCGCGTGTTTCGGAGGTGTTGCCCGCGCCGACGCCCACATGGGCCGTCTCGCACCTCCGGCTGTATATATGGGAGGCGAAGGGGTAACGGGTGCTGGGAAAATTAGGTCACCCTAAGCATGAACTAACAGCGCACCACGTGGAATTGCGAGGACCTTGCGCGGGCTGATGTGTCGAATGTTTCTTAAAGAGTTCTTAAGAGAGACCCAGACTGCTCGTTACAGCGAGCCAATTGAACCTATAGCTCGCCCCTCAGGTTGAGGGACTCAAATATTCGCCTAGTGGCATCCCCGTTATTGAAATAGGTATGTTGGAAGAAAAATCAATCAAAGGTTCCTCTTAAAGATCTCCTATTGTCTCAAAAATATTTAATCTAAGAATTCTTTAACTACGCTTTTAACGTCATTGAAAGGAATCACTATATTTGTTTAGTCAATTTTTTTCCTTGACAATATAAACGGCTTCCTCCTAGTCGTGGATACCAACGGAGTTAGATTTATTTGGAAATAGGACTTATAAACTTATAATAAATTATTAGAACACAGTGTTTAAAAACGCCCAAAATAAATCTTACCCACCACAGAAGCCCTGCAACAATGACCAAAGCATCGGAGAAGTAAAAATTGATTCAATATTTACATAAGAAATTAGTGTTTAAATTAAGGGTTCACTGATTACCCACTGCATATTTTGCGAGATTCAGTGACCTCTATTTGAAGCAATAACTCGACCACAACACAATCTATAGACTTTCGTAATGTGCGAGTATTTTGTATCCGACTGGCGCTAGGCTCAGCTGAATATAATAACAAATATTGACCAATATTTCATTAAGCGCTGAAGAAAGAGGTCACTGTCAATCTTTTTCACAGATGACAAGTAACAAGTAATCGTTTTCGGGGGATTTAATTATATATACATAGGAAGGAAATAAACGTAATGTGCCCGCATAAATCTTCTAATCGAGCCAAATTTCCCTCATAGAAATATATATATCGCGACATTTTCAGCAAGCGAACGTCAAATAAATATATAATTAAATTTGTAAGGCTAATTTCAATTTTAGTTTAGTATTAACTTCAATTAAGTACACTTATTCGGAGATTCCCGATTTACGACTCAATGAGAAAAAGAACTACCTACCCTACTACTACTAAAAGAACTCACTATTGCACATGCAAAATAAAAAAGGAATTATGTTGAAATTATACCAAAATTCCTAAATTGTATCAGTAGTAAAAACTAAGATCACGAAGCACAGTAGTCATTGACTTAATACACTTCTAAAAATTCCAGAGTCGCAAAAACTGCTAATTTTTCTCATACACCTTTAAGTCGATACATTTTATTTCACCTGAGTGAAAACGACAAGAGAAATGTTTTCGTAAATAAAAGCTATTGACAAAAATCCTCATTCATTCAAAGCGAAGATGGAGTTATCGATACATAAAATGAGCGATTGAAAGAGACTCAATATTTGCAATCTTGCAGGAGTAAACAAACACAAATCAGGAACGCCCCACAGGCTGAAGTGATGCCGGTAGACGGGAGCGAGCGAACGGGTAGCGGGGAGCAATCCTATCGCGGCCGATCAATTCCGCGAACCAGGAGTTGGAATCTGACTGGGGCGTTCACCAGGCCTCCAGTTCCCAACAAGGCGCCACTCACCTTGACCGACATGGCTGCTTCCCTATATCTGTTTACAGCGGGGCAGGAATCGTAGCCTCTGCCAATGCCTCGCTTGCTGTCACAGCCGCGGGAAGATTTCCCTTATCTAACCGATCTGCCCGTATCTCCGAAGCAGTTCGCCAAAAATGAATAGAATGGCGCCATCAGACGATTAAAGGTCTGCCTCCCAGGCGCATCGTCGCTTCGCACTTGTAGAAAGACAACCGGCGACACACGCCCAACGACGCCAGCCCTCGGCGAGCTGCCCGAAAATTCTGGCCAGGCGAAGATGGGAGGGCGAATTCTCTATACGTGATTTATTGATCTGCTCCCACAGCGCGCATCCGGTGACGACCGTGTATACGGAGCGCTCTGCGCTGCTTTTCCCTTTCAAAAGAGCGCTCCTACCTACTTACGCGATTGTTTGAATAGACAAAAGGAATTATATTAGCGAATCTTACTGTTAATACATTAATGGATCCCAGGGAATTTCCCATCTAAAACATCATTGACATAAAGCTTCCAAATCTTCGAAATTATTGATTTAGGGTCCTAGTATTGTGCGAGGATGGCTTTATTTGAACCGCGTTGGAGCTATAAATATAACGAAAAATAATTCCAAGAAACTTACATATTCCAAGAAATATGTGTCACTGAAAAAATGTCTAACTTCATACTTCTGAAATCTTAGTCCTGGAAATTCAGCCGCAAGAAAACATTCAATTTTTATGTATTTATGACTGAAGTGTAGTCAATATTTATCTAGTCTAAATCGAATAACAAATATAAGAAAAATTTTGGTGAAATTCTTAGTACCATCGTGATTCTGTTAAAATTGTGATCCGTAATTATAATATTGTTAGTAAAACCCGAAATCCTAACTAAAAAAACTTCAATTGAGTCAGGAAATATTTCGGAAAATTATGTTTCTAATTTATAAAACCAAGAAATATGCATCCAAAAATACCAGGATTTCCCGTAGATTTTAGTGTCTGGTTTAGAATAACAGACAGAGCTGTTCGCCTTCGTAACATGCTAACAGTGAAAAAATATTGAACTATAAAGATCAAGCGGATAATACATGCATTCTTTCGATATCATCCAACCAAACAGGTGAAGTCCAGCGGGACGCCCGAAAGGTGTCCAAAGTCGTCCAAATAATTGAAACATGAAGCAAAGTCTTATTGTTTCCAAATCGTGAAGAATGAAAAGGCGGTTTTATAAACTGAGTTTTCGCTTTATTGGTTACATTACGTTGATCTAAATTACGGTAGGAAATGTTTGTTTTTATTCTTCAGAGAAGAGAAATATTTCTAATATAATTCGATAATTTTCTATTTGAATTTATCTTTTCTCAAACTGAGTGAAGATAGAGAACTACTAAAAATCGATCACTTAGTATTATACTAATTATCTTTAAATGTCACAATTATTTTCATCAACATCTCCACTTGAAAAGGTAATTATTTCTCTGAATTCAAATATAGAGTTTGAATTTTTTAGGTATCTTTTAATGCTATTTTCCCAACTAATGGTATAAAATAGCTAACCTTATAATAACAGATAGAAATAATATAGATTCTTTTCACTCTTTATAGTTTCAGACCCACTGACTTCATACTCACCTAAAGCAAAAACCATTCAATGTCTTTTAGCATTTCAAGAAAAAGTTTCCTATAAATTCCATATGATCAACGTTCATTTGTTCACAATATAGGTAAAATAAAAATATTCAGTTATTAAAAACTAAAAACATTTACATCGAAACCCAAAGCATATTATACATACAGCAAATATGTCATCATGAAATACTTCCCTATGAAATTGGTGAAACCAGCTTTAAGAGCAAAATTTGCATTTTTTCGTAAAAAAAGTGAAAGTGAAGAGGTCTGCAGAATATTGTAGCTGATTAACATATATAAATTATTGCAAGAAAGGTTAAAGTCAAGAATTCCATCCAAGAAAAGATAGAAACACTAATGATCAAGACAAAAATGGACTTAAAAATTTTGTAATAAGGCAACATGTGGTAGGGTAAAGGGGTCATGAACACAATCTAAATTAGGAAAAGGTTAGTAGTTTATATGAAAGCTTCTAACTAGTAAAGGGAACTAAGGTATTCAGAGAAGTTTTGGGGGAGGATCAGTAAATTACTTTGTCTGAAACCCTGTTCTGTTGGTTTAAAACTTGGGTCATTATGATTGAAGAAATTAAGATACTGGAGGCATTTGGTCATATTTAATTACTCTGTTGTTTTCTTTTGTCACACCTAACTTTCAATTCATTCTCCATTCACTGGTTACCATGATGCTACAGGAGAACTTAAGAAAGACGTTTCATAAAAATCAGTCATCTATAACACCAGAGTCTAAAAATCTAACCTTATATAATTCGCATAGTATTTACTGAGTTTCACATCATCTTCCTCATAATTGTTATTGCCAGCATAATGAACAAACTAAAAACAGCCTATTTCAATTTGTCATCACCTACCCTAAAATATAGTTATGTGATGTTAATCACTATGTTCTATGTTTGAACTATACAGTAAGTATTCAAAACTTCCCAATCAAATTGATAAATCAAGTCAATTTAACTAAGATTATTGACTATGAACTACAGTTATCATGAATCAATACAAGGTAGATGCATGAACATATGATTTTTATTTCAACCATTGGGGCTGAGCCAAGGAAACATCAGGTGCTATATTGCATTATTTGCAATTTTTCATGTCAGTAATAATGATGGCTTATGATGGAATCAAATCCTATGTATTATTCTCTTTCAGTGAAATTTTCTCATGCCAAATCACTTTAAAGTGGCATTTCATGATCGGACAAATAAAATTAGTTATAGTTCAATAGGTCCTGCTTCCAAGTCCTGAAGAATGGAATACTCTTCATTTGTCTTTTGGTACAAGATAGAGAAAAATGTATCTTTTACTTACTTTTGTATCAGTTTTGTTCATGGCAGTGATAATATAAAACCTACTTAGGTATGAGTAATGCTGAATAATAACATTGATTAAGGCCTCTCCTTTTTGAATCCTACAAAAAGTGTCACTTGTAGAGTCATTGTGTTTCACTTACATGGACTAACCACTTATAGTCCCCTCTCCAAAGCTTTTCCTTGCTTATGATAGAGGGGTGAAGTTTAAACCAGCCTTCAGGCTGAAGACAGTAAAGACAGAACGTTCAATAGTTCATATTTCAAATTTTAAGATTTTAATAAACTATACGAGATCAACGAGAAAAATTAAAACACAGTATATGCTTGCTCATTTATATTTTTTGACATAAAATTGGTCAAAAGAATACATTTTTGTCATGTCTGAAATTTTCAAGTGCAAAATCTTTGTCCTAGAGGACAAAGATTTTGCACTAGAAGATCTTGAATGATTTTTTCAATGTCTTCCACTACAGCAGTTCACCAGCCATTTGTTATCACAAATGCTAAATTTTATACTTATAAATAAGGCACTGACACTTCATTTTCATACCCAACATATAATTCTGTAACTTGTGAACTTCAACCAGAAAAACTTTAATTTTGTAAAGAAACAATTCTTTCATAACAGTTGATATATGCACCAAAAAATGATAATATTTTTGCAAACTTCAAATACTACAAAGTAAACTAGTTTCAATATTTGCTCATAGATAAGCATTGTATGTCATTTCAACCAACAGTAGAGAGCTAAAGTAAATTAAATACTGCCAATCAGTGGTGCAGTGAGGGGGGTTTCAGGCTTAAGACCCCTGCAAAGAGAGTCAACTTCCTTAAGAAAGATATTACAATCTAGACCCCCAAATTTGGAAAGATCAATTACCTTGCCACATAACCGTATAAATCTCCTTGTTTTCTATCCAGTTAATTATTTTAAAATCTCTTGTAAGATGTATTGTGCATGATTGTACCAGTGCCTGTAAGGCAGGCATATTTTTAAGCCTTCATGCATTCAATGAATTCATCAAGTCCAACTCATACTTAAAATTTAAATGCTGAGGAATTTTCAGATCTGAAAATGAATTGCCTCATTTTAATCCTAGCAAGGAAAATCGTCGTTTGGTATATTACAAAGGATGACTTTAACTTAATTTTATCTACATCTCTTTACCCTGCCAGCCTCCTTTCAGTGGCATAGCAGGGGGAGCATGAACCAGAACTCTACTTCCCTAATAGATTACTTTGCCGTATCGTTTCAGATAAATTAATTTTTGAAACGATTTTAATTCTAGCATCAATTTCTCTGATTTTTCTCTTATTATCAGATCGGCCAACGCAACAATGAGGATGCATCATATCCGCTACATCTTCTAAGATGTACTTTTTCTTACCTTAAGTAAATTAAGTCTTTGTTTAAATCTTCAATTTTCTGGATATTCTCATCCTGTTTCCTGAAGCATTTGATTAATACACTGATTTATATAACATTTTTACGAAAGGTATCGCCTTTTGCTGTAATCTTTCTAATTCTTGAATACAGAACTTATCGGCAGGATCCCACACACTACATACGCATTCAAGGTGAAGCCTAACGCAACATAATATCAAATATCACTCACATACTTTTTCTCCGCTCCTTTCGACTATTCGCTTCACGAATCCGAGTTTCTCAAATGCTCGTCCCCTTTAATTACGGATGTAGGTACCCCATGTTAAGTTATTCGTGAGGGTTACTCCGTGATATTTCACTGATTCTACTGTTGATAAGGTTTTCCCTCTGAGTCTGTACAAATAGTCATTGGCAATAGATTTTCTTTCTAAGTTAATTACTGAATATTTGTCTACATTGAGTTCTAATTGCCAATCATCGCACAGTTTCATAATTCTATCTATACCATTCGACCTTCCCAAA
The DNA here is from genome assembly GCA_000376725.2 of Ladona fulva. NCBI lineage: Eukaryota > Metazoa > Arthropoda > Insecta > Odonata > Libellulidae > Ladona > Ladona fulva. The sequence continues at coordinate 660,478 of KZ308299.1, read as the reverse complement.
TAACCGCCCATAACGCAAATGTAAGCAAGGTTTAAATAAAATGAGTACCGGTCCGATTACACTGCCTTGCTGCACTCCCGAGTTCACTTTAACCAAGTAAGAACTAATGCCATCCATTGCTACTAGCTGTTCTCTGTCGGAGAGAAAGTCCTTAATCCAGTTTATTACTTCTCCATCAATACCCGCAACTATTAAGTTATGTAATAATTGCATGTGATACCTTATCGAATGCTCTCCGGAAATCTAAAATTACGTCGACTTGCCTCTTATTTTCGGCAATTTCAAAACATCGTGAATAACGCAAGCTGCGACTCACAAGATCGTCTCTTACGAAAACCGTGTTGATTCTTCACTAAGAATATGGACGTGTCGAGAAAGCCCATTAAAGAACTAGCAATTATGTCCCATTATTTTACCGCTCAATGACGTCAAAGGGATGCCTATAGATCGCTAGGTCTTTCTTTAAGCTGCCTTTAAATATTGGTGGGAAAGTCGCAATTTTCCTATCTTTAGGGACATTACCTTCGCCCGTAGACTTTAAACACATTACCTTTAGGAAACACCCGATCTGGGTATGTCTTCAGACCCAGGAGATTTGTTAGATTTAATCCGTCGTAAAAATTTAATGATGCCGTCTTCTTTTGAAGATGATTTCGATGATTCGACATCGCTTCAGAAAGTTCAACTTCCGGTAAGGTACCTAATGTACTGTCGGATGTAAATTCGCTAGGGAAAAAATCATTTAAGATGTTTACTATGCCCTTAGCTTCGTTAATTATGTTCCCGCTATTATCTTTTAATGAACCAACCGTTTTCTCTTTGTCTTGAACCTCACGCACGCTTCTTGGTCCTTCTCTAAGTATTCACTTAAGATCTTCTTTTTAAATTGGCAGAGGGCATCTCGCATGGTTTCTCTCGTTTTCTTTTGTTTGTAATTGCTCTTTACTTTATCCCTTGTTGATATTGTTTGGATGCCTTACAGCGGCTTTTAACTTAGAATACAAGCGCGTTTCTTAAGAGTTTTTCTAGTCTCTTTATTATACGACCTAGAATTATTATTTTGTTATGAATATTAAAGGATAAAATTTATCGATAAGGTCGTGCAATGTCCATGAAAACAAATTCCAGGCGATCTATGTGCTCTAACCAATCTAACACATCGCGCACATTTCATTTGTTGGAAAATTAGGAACAAGTTTATTAAGAAACCCTTACAAATCAAATTAGCGAATTTTATAAGTTTTTTCCTCTATTACTACCGGGAACAGAGCTATACTAGTGAAGTAAAATTTCTTTATAATGGCGCAGTAACATTCAAAGAAAAACCAATTCCATTTATAAAAAAATCGACAATGAAACTTCTAAAATATTAAGTATATACAAAATGCGACACTTAAACTGATAGAATTATTTGATTAATATCAAGCAATACAATTGTTAGTATTTTTAACATTTTATCAATTTCAAATATATTTACAAACTTCAAGCAAGAGATGAGCAAGTACATTTTTAATAAAAAAGGCAATGAAATTGCCAATATCTAATTCAAATGTTTTTTGGTGAAGGAACATCATATTTAGAATATTTCAGTTCTACATATACTCTGATGCAGAGTAATAAGTTAATAAATTCTTCCACAATGAAGAGAACAAGCATAGCATAACACAATTTGTAGTAATCATTCCCAAGATCTACTCTTCATCATAGCTAAATGCTTCAAAGAAATGTCATCAATGTTGAGAATGGTATGAGAGTCGCTATTTGGATTAAACTGCAACTGAAATATGCAATTCAAGTTGTACAACTTCTTCTTTGCTTGCTGGAATCCATTTTTTAGCCTCTCTTTAATTGCAGGATTCCCTGACATTTTCCGTCGCATTGCATGCAATTCTGTTACACTAAATCCCACAATATCATCAAGAACCTGAAAAGGAGCAATACATATCATCTCATAATCTTTAGTAAAAAAAAAACTGAGGGGTTATCAAAATATTAACAAAAAATAAAATGAACGGTAAATATGAGAAAAGCTTATGAAGGTTCCTCAATTCATCTGAAATTTTTAGGTACATGGAAACTGATTAAAATTTTAAATGAGTAAAAATTTTATAAGTAATATAAATAGCAATATGATAATGATCATTTAAGATTGATAGTTAATTTTTCAAACAATCCTTGATGAAACTTTTTTCTAACATCATCGGTATTTAGATGGCAATATGTTTGTAAGTTGTATTTAATAATATTTTATCAAAACTTAATTATAGAGTAAGGTTTAACTAATTTTGCACATTCAATATAAAATCCACGTTATTAATTTCCATAAACTGCTAAATTATTTGGGAATTTTGTAAATACAGCAATGATTTTCATCAACATTCATAACTCACTTTTCTAATTGAATGATTTCCTATTTGGGCAACTTATTTTCCAATCTATTTGCACAAAATCTTATTCTGTCTGATAAATTTTTCAAGCATATTTGAGAAAGTCTGCTATTCTTTGAGAACTCTCAGAAAAATTAATTTTGTATAAGAAAAAGATTTCATTAAAATAATGCATTTTAAAATGATAAAGAGAACAAACCAATGTAAAACTGCATTTGAGTATTTGCTAGATCTAATTTCATCAGCATTATTTTCATTTGCTGAGTTAAAAATCCCAACCTCTTCGGAAAAGTCAACTGTGACAGTAGCAGATCCATCAGAAAGTTTTGCCAGAAGACTCCAGCGCCCATCTTTCTCTTCTAGTTTTGAGAGAAGGGTCACCAGAAAACCTTTCACAGAATAAATACCAGGTGCAGAAAGAGATGACACCAACTGCTTCAAATACACAAAAGGTCCAGTCTTAATGACCTTAGGAGTTGATGCTGAGGACCATTTCAAATAAATCTCATCTTTTCTCTCGCCCCCTCTTGGTGTATCATCATCTAAAGAAGAAAATGGTATTTTAGAATTCAGAAGCAACACAATTACTTATCTTTCTTAAAGAAAAGAATATCATAATCTTTCTAGAATCCATACTTCTTAACCATCCAGATAAAAACAGAGAAAGTTAATGATGTTAGTCTAACTATGAGTTTCTTGAATTGAATTCTATATAGAATATTCCACTCTTTTTTTGGCAGAATGTACACATTACTATCAAGTGATAAATCACTTGTAGTCCATCAAGACACAATCAGAGGGAAAATGTGGAGAAATAAAAAGGTAATTAAATTAAACAGCAGGGCCACAGCCTTCAAACTTAATTAGTTTAAGGAGGCCATTCAAGTTTTGCATTATTTAAAGAAAAATACATTTTCTCGTTGAAAACAAAGGTAAGTATTTTAAATGCATCACAGACAGTTAACTTATTAATTTCATTAAATTATTAAACTTCTAGATTCATTAATAGAACTTTAAAAAATAAATATGTAAGCTTCTTTAGGCCCAAGAATAAGCATGTGAAAAATAGCAACATGACTGGGACTGGAACCCAGGTCTCCAACTTACCAGGCAGGTAAGTTACCCCTAAACTACCATTCCACATCTCTTTCAGATTGTTGAGAGAATTCTTTAAAGCAAGGCAAGGGGCACTCCATATAGTGGCACCAACCACTGCCAGAAGTTCTCGTTGAGGCAGCCTACACACACTTGCCTAATGTTATGAGGTTTTTTAAGGCTGGCACCTCCATATGCAAAGTTAAATACCTTTTCCTTTCCCTTGTTTCCTTTGAGGATATTTCCTCATAATATTGCTTTGTGAGTTGGCTGGCTCAACAAGGACTTCACTATATTATGGTAGTAAAGAAAACCTAGATAATATTCAGTTGTCCAGAGTGACCAAGATATGAGTTTAGTTGCAAAAAATGGAATAAATTAATAATTGAGTATATCATATACAGGGCCAGCTCTGCCCAATAGGGAAGGTAACCTAAGCATGCCTAAGCTCTTTGGGTTCCCTGAGTAAATTTTCTTCATATCTAAGGAAAGATAGGTTGTTTCTGCATGATTTTGTATTAGGGCTTCTCAATACCTAAAGCAGACCCTGATTATATAGGTCTGATTTGAAGAGACGAAATGTTGTAATGTTGTTTTACAGAGAGACCATATAAAAATTTATAATTATACCAAAACTAACATTCACAAATTTACTTTTTGTATCTAAAGTGTTATCTACCCACAATAAGAAATATCCTAGCAAAAATATCTCCCATTCTCAACTATACTTTAAACCTAAAAATCAAGCAGCAAGAATAATGTAGGCTTGAATTTTATGAGTGATTTCCATAGAATAAAATACAATGGGAATCTGGAGCCAGTATCACAAAAGAGTAACAAAAACATTTTTCATTCCCAGAAAAACTTAATTTAAAGATTTCTTAGATGTTCCCGACATTTAGACTAGAATTTGATTTATTGAGGGCAAGATTGAGACTATGAGATGTATGCAATATATGGTACTGAGATATATATGCAAATTTTAAGAAACTGAAGGGCTCCCGGATAGCCATGTGGGCAACGCATTCGACTTTGGTGTAAGCGGTCCCGGGTTCGATTCCCGGTGGGAGCCTACATGTGAAATTACCTCAGCTGTCGAAGCACTTTTAAAAATACTACTACTTTAAGAAACTAAATTGAAGGTTTTCTTTTCTTTTTCCTTGAGGCCGCACTTAAGGATATTACGATCTTATTTATACCAGTCAAATAAAATTCCCAGTAGTCCAATGAAGAGCAAACGTCTTATATGTTGGGAATATAAAACTGTACAGTCTATAATTAAAATCATTGGTAAAAAGTCAGCAATATTTTTACAGCTGCTATCCTGGGCTGGCCTAGAGGGAGGTTCTTTGGAAGTCAAGCATCTAGGCATCCATTTTTTGGAGTCCCATTCTATAAAGACAACTTCCTTACGAACTATTACTTATCACACAAGCAAAAAAGCAAATAAGGGAGCCATGTGGAAATGTTGCCCCCTTCACTAAATAGCTAGTACTGGCTTTCCTAAGAAGTCTATTTCCCCATGTAAATTTATGAGATCAAGAAAGTATGATTTCTTTCAAACTCAAAATAGACATTAATTATCGAGGTAATGCAATAATACAATATTTTAAAATATTACCTTTAGATAAGGCTTGACAGAATAGGTGGTGTGATAAATAAGTGGAATTTTTAAATTTCCTGGGCTGTAAAATTCCAATTGTCAAAATTTTTCTGTGTATTGGTGCACATGTCCCTAATGTACATTGTTAAGGACAGCTATTTTGAAAGCTTAGTCTATTGTTGGCAGTCAAAAAGGTTACATGTGTTTAGCTCTTTCAGCAATTCTGTCTTGATCTCCTCAATGTTGCCAAAACATTGTCCTTTCAAAGTTTTTTCAGTTTTGGGAATAGGAAGAAACCACAGGGGGCCATGTCTGGGGAATACGGTGGTTGAGGCATCACATTGGTGTTGGTTTTTGCCAAAAATTCACGAACAAGCAGTGTGCTTTTTTTATCACACCACATAAGCAAGATTTTATGCCCTAATAGGGGGATATATTGATGAAAACTTAAATTCTTCATCAATATTCTTTTCCAATACACTTATCTCAATCTCATTGAACATTAACTCTAGTTTACATTTGCAGAATTGATAATCTGCAAAGGTAGTAAAGAATAACATTCATGCATTACATGTGAAGCAAATATGGAAAATTATACAACTGAAAAGTAGCCTATTTCCTTAAAGGTTACCATATTTGATAATGCGCTAAATTTTCAAAGTTACATCCACACACAAAATGAATACCAAAAAATATTTGTTTACATGCGTGTATAAGATTACATAAACTAAAAATAACATCCAATCTGATTACTGGCTTACCAGAGGTTTTATGAATATACTGTAGTATTTTTCCTTGTCCATGAGGACCTGATTTCTGATTTGACACAGTGGAATGAGTTGACATCAAGGATGCTTTTGAAGTCATGACTTCAGCTTCCTGATGAATCATTCTACTGGTAGAAGGCCATTCATTGGTGGCTGTAAATGATGGCCTGTTAACGTGATGATCATTGTCTACTCTTTGCATCACATCAGTTTGACTGTTAACTACTTGTGAATCCAATTGTCCAACAGGCAACTGAAGAAGTAAGTCATCATCTTCATCATCAAGGAGAACCTCTTCTGCTTCTTTTTTGTTATTATTAGGGACATGCTGATTCCTATCTGGAATTTCAGCCAAGTCCAAATAATCCAATTCATCGTCATCTGGAAAATCCAAGTCATTTTGTTGATGATTTGAGGCTGGTACTGGTGCTGGTTGCTGCCTGCTTGCAGGCAATTCTCTTTGAACAGTCTCACCCACATCCATTGCCTCAACAGCATTACCATGAATCCCATATGGGTCTGGATTCTCAGGTAGTTTTCTGCAAAATAATATGGCAAGGGGCGAATTGAGGCAAGTTTTTTTTTTACTACATAAATTCAATTTTTTTATGGGAGATCACTCAACCATATTCAAGCATAGATGTACACTTGTTATTCCTTTGGGATTTTCGTAGGTTTTACAACCTACTAAGTTACCTTCCTTTCCTTTATCCCTAAATAACCCTAATCAAAATTTGAGAGGCAGGGCATATAAACATAATCATATTAAACATAATTAAAATTATCAATTAANTGAAGCTAAGATGTACACTTGTTATTCCTTTGGGATTTTCGTAGGTTTTACAACCTACTAAGTTACCTTCCTTTCCTTTATCCCTAAATAACCCTAATCAAAATTTGAGAGGCAGGGCATCATTTTAATAATCATATTAAACATAATTAAAATTATCAATTAAATCTAACAACCAATACCAGATCTAAATCAATACTGTAACTGGTAGAGGGATTGCTGTAGGTAAAGCAGTCTAATAAAGCATACTTTGCAAAAAAACATGAGAAAACTTTAATACGATAAATTGCAAATGCGACTGAATTCGATCATGAAATATGAATGAACTATAATTATATTTCACTTGAGTTCTTCAGATCTTTCATTTTCTGCATACCAACAGCATCACCATTATAACAAGATCTTCTCTTGAAGTACCTATATATAAGACTTAGATTAGATCTTGGATATAGAACTTGTAAACTAGGTTAAAGCACTTTTATTTTAAATACCCTTATGTGATCAACAAAGAATTTTAATAGTTTAACTTTCAGACTCAGTAGTTTGAACATTCCAACATGCAAAGCATTAATGATTTTCATGATCGTTTTCTTTGAAAGAGTCAAACCATCATTAACAAATGATAAAATCATTTACAAATGGAAAGAAAGAGATCCTTAGGCAGAAGACAAATGCTCCAAAATATTCATAATTCAATGTACAACTTGTAACATTTATACATCCCAAATGTGGCCTATAGGTCAATCATTGGTAAATAATAACTTGTCATCAAGAAGATTTTTCATTTCCAATTAATTTTTATTACTTCCAATATTTAACTTAACTATAACTCTGCATTTAACCAAATTAACCACAGAGAGAGAATTCTTTAAAGCAAGGCAAGGGGCACTCCATATAGTGGCACCAACCACTGCCAGAAGTTCTCGTTGAGGCAGCCTACACACACTTGTCTAATGTTATGAGGTTTTTTAAGGCTGGCACCTCCATATGCAAAGTTAAATACCTTTTCCTTTCCCTTGTTTCCTTTGAGGATATTTCCTCATAATATTNAGCACGTAGTCACCGACTCCTTGTATTGAATTAATTTACTTAAGGCTATTTTAATTAAATGCATAATTTATATTAAGTGTAACTATTGCTCCTACCGCATGGAAAGTAGAGTAATAGTTACACTTAATCTAAACTCACCGTAGCCTCACCGCCAGTCCAAGCATAATTTATAATTAACAACTGAATTTGAACTCTATCCAGCTGTCAATATGAAAAGCAAAAATTATTATTTTTAACTAAACCCATTGATAACATCACATTAAGATTACTATGGACAAAAATCTGGAATTCTCCCTTATGTAACATACAGTCCCTCAGCAGAAAACCACTTAAGAATCACAGATATTTACAGCCATTTGAAAAACAATGCATGAAAAACTGAATTAATTAAAGGATCTAACATGTGTATTAACCAGGCAATTATTCATAATGAGATATTAGGATGGTTATAAAATGACAAACCCTTCCCCAGGAAAAAGAAAAGAAATAAGAATAAACAATAAAGTGAATGGATTTGCTGAAGCTTTGTAGGGTATTTCCTATATAATAGAGAGCACCATGATCAAGAAACAGAGCATTATAATCAAATAACACTGGTATTTTATCATCTTTTTAACATATCTTCATTCATATTATTTTTCTTTACACCCTTTTCTCAAGTATGCGACAACTTTTCTTCTGGTGCTCTTAACATATGTTTAGTATGCTTAATAGTTAATCTGCCCCACTAGTAAACCACCAGTCAAGACAGCATTCATTACATACTAGCAGGAGATTCAATGAAAAAGGGAAAAGATAAACTTCTAATCAAAAAATATCTTAGCTGGTCATTTTCTTCGACTTATCATTACTCATCAAGAAATCTAACAAAAATTAACTTAAAGTTTGCCATAGAANAATTTAAGCATGGACTACATTATATTCTACAAAAAATGTTGCACAACATCTATTTTAATATCTCAATCGTTAAATGTATCTATGTAATACATTCAGGACCTAACAGAGATTTCACTGCTTTTCATTTGGCCAAACCAATGATAACATCCATGAAATTAATATTTCTCAGAATATCTGCCTCAATTTATGATATAACCAGTGAGTAGAGTCTTTCTTGTAGCATAACTGATCTATTTGTATATTTGACATATTTCGTTGAGAGAAAGACCTCTCAGTTGAGCAGTTGGTGGCATTTAATTTTAAAATTACTCTTTCATAAGCAATTTCAATATTTGAAAAGGCTCTCTTTAGTTTGTTTTCAGTAATTGAATTGTAAAATTCTATGTGAGGGAAAGATCTTTTCTTGGTCATTATAAACTTATGAAGAATAAACAATAAAGTGAATGGATTTGCTGAAGCTTTGTAGGGTATTTCCTATATAATAGAGAGCACCATGATCAAGAAACAGAGCATTATAATCAAATAACACTGGTATTTTATCATCTTTTTAACATATCTTCATTCATATTATTTTTCTTTACACCCTTTTCTCAAGTATGTGACAACTTTTCTTCTGGTGCTCTTAACATATGTTTAGTATGCTTAATAGTTAATCTGCCCCACTAGTAAACCACCAGTCAAGACAGCATTCATTACATACTAGCAGGAGATTCAATGAAAAAGGGAAAAGATAAACTTCTAATCAAAAAATATCTTAGCTGGTCATTTTCTTCGACTTATCATTACTCATCAAGAAATCTAACAAAAATTAACTTAAAGTTTGCCATAGAAGCAACATTTGTAAGTAAATGATCGTAACTCTTTAGTAAATATTACCAAAAAATGACCATAATTCTTAATCTGAGAGATAATAAAGCAATTACTTACAATGCTCTAGCAAGTACATTCTCCAAAGCATTTACTGTAATCAGAGTGTCAACCTCTCCTCCAAGAATCTTCACATTTCTTTGTTCAAGAAGAAAAATACCTTTTCTGCACCTCACTGGTCCGATGATTAACATCTGTTCAAAAATAATCCAATAAGCTTTACCATGTAAATAAACTTGACACATAATGAAATCTTTATTTAGTCCTTCAACGAGAGACCTTTTGCAGAATCAAATGCATCAAGATGAATATTAATGTGATCAATTCGCTGATAAAACAGCAAATGTATGATTGAAAATTACCTTGGTTCCAGGGGTAAGACCTTTATCTATTTCTCGTATAGGTGAATATTCCATTCCCATAGTCTCTTGTACACCATCAAAAAGAGTTAGTCTCAAAACACGCCCAGGTTTTGGTTCCCAAGTTTCTGCCTGCTTTTTTGTGGCCTCTGTGTTCTCAGTAGAAACTCCTCTCACCAGAAGTAGCTGAGAATAAGCTGGGACAGAAATATCTCTAACACATTCCACCTAATATTAAAAAAAATAGACGTCGTCGTTGTGAAAATAGTCAAATAACACAGTAAACACGGGTCTGAAGCTTGTTTTCATACCTGAACGGCGTAAGTACCACTTAAGGTAATGTCTTTGAGAGAACATAAATTAGGAGGAAGGCTTCCCATTTCCATCGATCTCAAATCAACCAAGAGCCATTGATCGAATGCGAAATTTTGAAGATCAAAAATAGAAATCTGAAAGAACATGCAACATCAACGAATTCTTGATTAACTGACTGCCATTAAAATATCAATGAACATATGTAATATCTACATTTCATCTAGAGATCAACAAAGTAAAAAGATAAATACGGAGACTAAATTTCACCGACTGCACCTATAACGCACCTGTGACCCCGGTTGCTGGGACTTAAAATATTCAACACATCCCTCGACCCACATCCGAGAAGCATGCAAAGACCGGCTTTTTAAAAAGTTTGAAACCCTGTCAACATCCGAGCTCATGGTGGCTAGATTCGTCTACGACGAAAATTTATTGTACACTAAGTGTTAAACATCAACTACCAACAGAACGCAAATGGGAATTATAAAAAACAACTCATTCCTGCCAAATAAACGTACACAGGACCGTCTAGCAAAGTTCCCTCACTTTCTTCGCATAATTCACTAAACTGTTAACCCAAGACATAAAAAATGAACTAAATTCATCTCAGAAACTTCCTCTTCAATGTTGTACTGAGCAATCAACGCATATGAACTACAGTATCAACAAAGATTGGAGACAGGCGGGAACCTTCAGCTTATGGTTTATGGTGACATTTTTTCCGCGTTTCTCAAGCTGTCAATTTGAGATAGATGGCGCGGTTTTTAATCCTCTAAACATCTTAAAATCTTTCAGGGCTGATTTTTCTAATTTCGAAAGTAGACTTATTATCATAACAAATAATTATCGAATAAAACTCAGATATAAAAAAATATATAAATAATTTTTTTAACAAACTCTAAACCTAGCCGAAACTTAAATGTTTCACTTCGAAAATGACGAGCAATATTTTTCTTCTATCAGAAGGAAATAAAGGTCCCGAATCTCAAAGAGTATAAAAAATAGTAATTTCGCTATTGGACAGTTGAGACGGACAGAAAAAAGTACGGACTGAAACACCGATCATAGAGAACTAAACAAATATTTCATTTTAAGGAAACCAAGAGAAAGTAAATACAAGAAAATTATGACGACTTGTTAGGCTAATTCTGTGAAATAAATAGTAATCCGGATCCCATTTTGCAATTACTTCGACATTAATTTTTCCTCGCCAGTAATAAAGTAAATCGCCGCAGAAAATTCCGTAATATTCAATTACGAGTTGCAGTGAAGCGAGTGCAGCGCGCTGGGTTCGCTTCGGGGTGGAATCATTACTCAATTGATGGTATGCTGGAATTCTGGAATGGCTGGGTGGCTGGAATAGTGAACAAATGAAACACGATATTCGAATCGCACGCGCACGTTTACTCCGTTTACTACATGTGGGATTTCTCCTGTTTACGCTCAGCACGGTTATTCGTTATTTGTAAATAATGAAAGCACTAACCGATGAGAAAATTAAACTAGTTTTCGAAAAGTTAGCTAAGTAGTAAGTATGATTTCGTCTTATTTGTGTGAGTTTTAACTTTGTTATTAATAAGTTGATGATTACAATGATGTATATTTTATTTGAAGCATCGGAGCCAATGTAAAGCAATTAATAGACAGACCGGATGGTACTTACTGTTTCCGAGAGCAGAAAAATCGCGTTTATTATGTATCTGAAAAAGTACTTCAACTTGCGGCATCAGTTGGCAGAGACAGATTAGTTAGCATGGGAACATGCTTTGGAAAGTTCACCAAAACAGGAAAATTCCGGTTGCACATAACAGCATTAAATTATATTGCACCATATGCACAGGCAAGTATTTTGGAATTAAACATAAGATAAATCTAAACTCAAAATATTTGAAAAAGGGTTATTTTTTATACTGAATTAAATGTTATTAATTTTACTATAGTACAAAATTTGGATAAAAGCTTCAGCAGAGCAGCAGTTCCTCTATGGCCATCACGTATTAAAATCAGGCTTAGGAAGAATAACCGAGGGTACACCTCGCTACCAAGGTGTTGTAGTATATTCCATGAATGATACTCCGCTGGTGAGTTAGTATTGTAGTACGGTTGTTATTCGTTGTAGTAAGGTCTTTTTTTTATTTCCTTCATAAGGTGGTTATAACCGTTATCGTGAAGACATTACTGTTAACATGAAATTACTATGATGTATTTTCTATCGAAGCTTTGATCATACCATAGGTAGCTAATGAATGAATCAGAAATCCATACGCCAAAATTCTAAAAATCGCACATTTTTATTTCTTTTCAGGGTTTCGGTGTGGCGGCTAAATCGACGGCAGAATGCAAGCATACTGATCCATTGACAATGGTCTGTTTTCACCAGGCTGATGTGGGAGAATATATTCGATCAGAACATGAGCTTACATAATGTATGGTATTATATTGGGTGTATAAAGTTTTTCATTCCTTTAGAGAATACTTTTTGTGATATAAGAATTTTGAAAAATTGTACAGCAATAAATGACTAACTTTTATTATCTCGTCATTCATCAATTTTCAAATCATCCTGAAAGTGCACTACATGAATGCGGGAGATAAAAGAAAATGGAATGGAAATTAAAAAACCCTTATTTATCTATGTTGATAGTGAAAAGTTCATTTTATGCTTTATAGGAAATTCATCCAGATTTATAGCAAATCTAGTTTGAATAATATAAGTTTATAAATGCCTACTTTTTAAGGAAATATAATTAATCTTCATAACAGTTATGAAATATACTTAATAAATATTTAATCTCTTGTTCATTAATTAAAAAAATTTCAAAATTCAGGAAGATCTAACCAAGGAATGATGTGTTCTTTAAATGATATACTAACAACGAAACTAACTTGGGCGCTATCAAAGAATAGAACTCTTAGGACGAATCCTTTAGTAGTATTAGACTGGTACTGAAAATTGTATTGGGATTTTTAAGATCAGAATTAGTGTTGTGATTGTTGTAGAATGATCTCCAGGAAAAACGATAACTGAAAAAGAGGAAGCATATGGAATGCTTGATTGACTTGATGAGGCTGGAATTGTTTTGACGATATTGTACTGCGAATCTCTTCCTGAAACTTATGTAGAAGAAACTAGGTTTGTGAAAATGCTTGAGTAAAGATCAACTTAACTATTTCATTTGTTGGGACAAATGCTTTTCAGGTGAATTACAATTTTTTTAGGAAATTTGAATGAACAGACATACTTTGCAAACTGAAATGAGGTAGTCAACTTCATTAGTATAAACGAAAAGTTTTAAGAAAAATTACACCAAATGCAGTTTTAACTTTTATTATTAACAGACATATACAAAATTAACCCTCATTTTTACCTTTATTCCAATTTATTTAACCTTTTGGGAAAATGAAAACATCATACTCGACTTCCCACATAAAGTATGGGCATCGATATTCAGAAAAAACATTTCATTTGCACCAATTTCTTTAATAAAATACAAATACTATAAGGTGATAACACCTGATTAAATGGAACTTATTACATCTTGTTACACTAATTTGCAAGTTATAAACAAAATTGATAAAAAGACTGTACAATCAAGAAGTATTACAGTACAAAAGTGTTGGATAAAGTACTACATGACTGTTAGAGCTGAAAAACAAACCTTTCTTCTATTTACAATTAGATACTCAGTATTTTTAGATTGCCACAAATATTCTAAATTAATATAATGATAATCAGGGCTTGAGGTAGAATACTATTCCTATTCCAAAAAGTAATAAGAAATATAATCATATGCTTCACTGAGATATTTCAGTATTAGATTCCTTTCTTCAACCTCAAGAACTGAGATAACAGCTGAAATGCTAGAATGAAACCTAAATAATAAATCATTATATTTGACACTAAAAAATACCTTCTAACTTCTTATCCCCAATTGGAAACAGTAAAGGAAACTAAAATGTCAAAAGATGTAGGGGAGATTTATTTACAGACAACATAAATAGATTTATCAATCTCTTCCCAACTCATTCTTTTTGAATGAATACAAGAAGAAAAATCAGTTTTTGGAAAATATAAGAGAAGTAAATTTAATTTAGGTACACATCCAGTAATATAAATGTGATGTGAAATGAATCATACATTTCGTAGCTGATTTACAGGGCATAATCATAGAAAAATTACAAAACTCAATACATGTATTCAAATCACAAAATAACTTTCCACAGATTGTAAACATGTTCCACCAATCAAAATATCTGGTAAATTTATTTCTAAAATCCCTTGCTCATCAGTAACTACAATTCTACTAGACACTAGAAACAGTTTCACTGAATCATTTCTCAAAGTGCAACTACCCAGAGTAATGCTATCTTTAAGCTTAAATTTTCACTTCAGAGGTATTTTTTCATGAAAAATATCAGAATAAAGTCCTTAAAATAATGATAATGCTGGAAATAGTTCAAAGAAGTTATTATTCAAATTCACAGATTTAATTTTGAAAATTCAATTGCCAGGGCAATGGATAACAACATTATAAAAATTTAACTCAATTGATGTTGAAATGGAAAAAGCTTCTAAATTACATTAAATGCTTTCTCAATACACCCAATATCAATCTTATAAAATTTTTCAATAAATTATCATCCCTATTCTACGATCTGCTCTTTAAAAGTGACATGTTATTCCTGAAAAAGTACAGGATATGTTCAAATATTTCTCAAAGCACTTTTAAGTCCCAAAACTGCTACAGTAATGTAAATATTCAATAGGCATTATGAAAAATGCTATATTAAATAATTTCAAGTTAGTAAAGTAGTATTTTCCAATACTAATATTTACTTGTATACATGATGGATTACGTAAAACAAACAATGAAAACTTTAATTTAGAGAATGCTTAATGATGTACAAAATAATGACATCAAGTAAGCAGCAGATAAAATAGCAAATACAAACCTTTCTTATAAAAAATATTAAGCAAAATTTTTTAAAGCCATGCCATGAACTAAAATATCTAAAAAAATACTTTGAAATAACCTAATTGATAATTGAACTTATAATAAACAAATACCCAAGAATATCAGCTTGTACATAAAATAAACAAGGAATTATTTCCTTATTCTTTTAACATCATTTGCAAGCGCTCACAGTAATGATACCCATTATACAGAAAAATAGCATACTCAAATGAAGGATATTATTTTCCTGTTTCTCTTACTGTTATAAGCCAAATTTTCATTCTTGATGACTAAAATGGTTTATTTATTTAAAAAAATTAAAACGGACCACTTTGCACACTTACACTTTAATTAATCACTAGACAGTCATTCCTATTGCTTGCATTCAGCAGCAAAATATTAATGATTTTGATGCCACAAGAAATAAAGTACGTTTCAGAAAGTCAAAATGAAACTGTAATGACATTTTAAGAAAAGAACGTAGATAGTTCTTCAATGAATCCTCAAGTTATAACATTAAAGAAAAACAAAAAGTAGGAATTATGAAAGAAGATTTTGGTATTTGATATATAAATCATTAGGAGATGTTGAAATTTAAAGATACAAATTTCAGTTCAGCAATGAAAAATTAAAAAAACATATAGTCAACTTACATCTGCATGAGTCAAACACTTGGAATATTACTTAAATTAATGTTTTGAGCATAAATTGGCTTTTGAAGAATAAGTCTCATATCCTGTAACATGAAAAATTCAAAGCAATATAAGATTAATCAAACAGTTACAAATTGAATATCACTCAAATAGGATACCAGCATTATCGTGAGGTAATAAAGAGAGGCATTACTTATTACTAATTATTTAAGCTAAGCAGATTGTGAAAAAACAGTTCTGCTTAATGCAAACAAATTACCTAAATGTATCTCTGATTTCCAAGAACTTATCATCAACTAGCCTTTCTATTACCCAAGATACAGCAGCAATATTACATCTTTCCTGAGCAACAGCAAACAGTTTGAGCTTTAAAGAGCTTGAGCTTTAAAATAAACATTATGAATAAACAAAATGAATGGATTTAATAATAATTTGCACAATATCTTTTATATCTGCCAATTCTGAAACATAGGATTGCAATAAACAAGACAAAATTATTCATAAAATTGTTAAAAGGCAATATGCCAACAAGCAAATATGAATTTAAAATAATATTTCATCACTTACAAGTTACCATACAGTATCTAAACTTTGATATTAAAGAAATTCTATTTTAAAACCAGCATTTGCCCTATTGAGCACAAAACAATATAGCAATCTGCAAACTGTTTTATTTAAGTTTTCTCATGAAGCTTTATAGTTAACATTGTGCTTTCTTTAAATCATGGACAATTATAAATTATAGAAACACCATGAAGAACTTTGAGATACTATGCTATTATGTTGCTATGAATGTTTTACCTTCAAGTTGTTAAAACTTGAAAAAGCCTTTAAAAACTTGTAAAATTACAAGATGAAGGTAAGATTATCACGGAAATGTGACTCTTAAAGCTTAAATATGTCTGAATTTTGATAAGAAAATTTAACAGGAAAATAACAGATAAGTAAAGCACATCTTAGCTGATTAAAATAAAATGTTCAAGAGTGATAAAATACTACCAGAAAATCAAAGCATTCTAAATGTACATTTATTTCTCATAAAGAAAGGAAGAATGAACAAAATTATTTTTTTTTTTTTTGGTATCCCAATTCAAATTTTAAGCCTTTGTAGACAATTAAGGCTTTAGCTTTGATATACAAAATATGGAAATTACACATGCAAGATATAAAAAACATCCACAACCAGTAGATAGATTATCATATTATCTAAGTTCACCCTTAAAAGCATTTAAAAGAAGGATTATCAGAGTTACACTGCATTTTTTTGCATGTCATTACCAACTTACAGAAATTGAACATAAAAACCTGCACAGGTTATACAAAATGATCAAAACAAATTTAATGCCTTCATTAATTATTGGGCCAAAAAAGACATTAAAACACTTTCACAATATAGATTGCAGAATGGAATTGATTAAGATGGCCCCCATTTCAAGAACTGTTTCAAAAATCAAGAAACAGATACATAAATGTTATAAAGCAGTATTTATTATGGATTCATTCACTCATAAAAAACAACTATGAACGCCATACAGGTTAAGTATGAGCAGAATGGGAAACTAATATTTGTGAGCATATATATATGCACTGCCTTAAAAAGACTGAACATCAAAATAATTTTAATTTTGAGACCTATAAAATTTCTTTCAATCTTATTACAAATTCTTTCAGTCTATTCATTTCAGATTTTAGCTAGACTCTTTGATGTATCAAATTGCTTTATGCTCAACATTTAAATAAATAATATAAATTAGACTGCACAATACCTGATTTTATTAAAGAAGAATCAATGCGGCATTTTGTCCTATTAACTTACTTATACATCCCCAAAGTTTACAACTGGGCCACTCAATTTCAGTTGCCAAAGGACTGTACGCAATCTCTATTTTGCTGGTTTTTGAAATTAAAAAAATTTCATTCTATATCGGTCATCTTTACTTGAATATTATTAACTATGAAAAAATATTATCGAATTTTTTTAGAAAACATTACAAACCACGCGCAGCTGATGAATTTCATCTGCTTTACCTCAACATCTTTTATGTTCATTTACAATTGGTCAACCAATCTTCTTAGTTGTCTCCAAGTGGATCTAGTAAATTTTAAGTTAAAAATTTAATGCTAACTGTATTTTTAGTGACCAATTAACAAATCCTTCTTATTTAACTTGAAACAAACTAAGAACAGCCTGACTCCTAATTGAAGTCACAAAATGTCTTCGCAGATAAAAATATCTTAACCTTCAATAGCCATTTTCTGCAGAATCTTAGAAGCATTTCCATCTTGGTCAAAAATCTGCTGACTAGGCATTAAGAGGAGCTGCAATTTATTAGCAGATATATTCAACTCCTCCAGAGTTTCTGATCTAATGTCAAAGATGAGATGGGCTTCATCACCCGGAACTAATCCTCATCTAATTCTACAAATGTAGACATCAGACAGTTTTATTTTACATTCATATCCCTAGTTAACTTATATATCTCTCTAACTCACTTTCTCATTCAGACTAAACTCCTCAAAAGGCACTTTCTGTTTTGTTACTTCCCCAAACATAAAGGTACATAGTCAACATATATAATGTACCATATAAATGCCTCGAAAGCATGAATTAGGAGTTCCCTTGGAGAAGCAACTGCCTACACATTTGAGCGTTGGCAAAGCCAAAGTAATATAAAATATCTGAACAGCTGAAGAGCAATTAATTGGGTAAACATACAAGAAGCTTCAACAATAATTTAAAATAAAAAGTGCAATAGCACTTCATAACAAAAACCATTCGATCTTCCAGATTATTAGTGACCAGAAAATGCTGGTACACTACTTTTTAGCAACACTGGAGGCCCAAGTACTGGTATGTTCCCATTATTGGCAGTGAAAAATCATTTCATGAAGAGTTTCTTTCATCTCAAAAAATCCTCATTCACTAATTTAGAAGGTTTCGTTACATAAAGATACTAACAAGCTACTAAAGAAATTTAACTAAGAATTGATATACAGGCTATAATTGTGCATTTAAAAATATATTAATATATGTATATTCATAGGTATGTATATTTTTATATGTAATCATGTAACTGACTAATTTATTCAGCAAATGTGCTAAACGTCATCTTGTTCTAGCCAGAAACTTCATAGGATTTCATTTTCTCCATAAAATGTGAGCCAATGAGGATTTACTTTGCAAGAATAAAGGCAAAAATGCATATATGTTGCCTTTCACAAATTTTTCTCCCCATAATGCCCAAAAACATGGTTAAAAACATTTAGATAGGACAAAAAGCTTATAGGTGATACAATTATTATCAACCGATACAAACTTTCTACCTAAATGACAAATACCTCATCTTTTTCTCCCCAACAATAGTTCCCTTACTGTCTGGGCAATGGAGACAGAATCAGTATTCACCCATCACTTTTTTCTCCATTATAGGAGAAGAAAAGCCATTTTGCCAAGAGACAATTTCACACACTACGTGCTCTTAGTCACTGGTGCCGCCAATCTTGAACCCGAAAGATTTTATAGACACTAAATAATTGAATTACAATGGTCACTAAGGAACATATTACTCAATTCCAAATTCCTTTTTCAATTTTTCTAGATCCCTGAAAATAAAAGGAAATAGTACTAAATGATTTTTTAATAAACAAAAATATTCATGCCAATGACACTTTTCAAAATAATAAATAGCATTCAACATAATTATTTAGCTGAAGTATTCAAAAAAATGTAAGTCCTGCAGAAAGGTAAATCAAAAAGTAATAACCAGTCAGTTACATTTCAAAACTTCATTGCAGAAACAAAAAGAAATTATTGTTTAATAATCTTAGACATATATAATGTCATGAAAGTTATTACTAAAATACAGGTGATTTTAGTAACAATAAGGTATCCAAAATAGCATTATCTTATATTTAGTAGAATCCTTAAAGTGCAACTGTTTATTACCAATCGACAAATTCAACTTCACAATGGTATAGCAACTATAACGCTGAAATTCAGACATTTCCTGTCATTCAGTCATTCATTGTAAATTACTTTAAGTAATGCTATTTGCATGAGCTTGAAAAGGTATAAAATTACACTTAATTACGATGATTTAAAATACTTAGCTGTTATTTCCTCTTCACTTTGAAAATGAAAATTATTCATACAGCAAAAAAGATGATTATTTTTATTTCCTTAAAGTTCCATAACTACCTGTTGTCTATAGCTGAGTATAAATCTGGTCTATGATTTAAAGACACGACAAGTCGAAGTGAAGACCAAATTCCATCTGACATAGACGTCCAAGATTTACTGCCCCCAACACCACGACCAGCTGCCTGCATGTTCAGGGCCATTAAAAAATGTTCCGCAGCTTCTCTGTAAAAATTTTTAAATCACTGTTGCAGTTAAAAGGAGTGGGAGATGTTTTAATAGATGATTCAATTGATTATGAACTAACAAACAGGAAATAAGGAATATACGAGGGCTGTATGATAAGTACCCATGTTTAGCGACTGATGGCACCACTGACAAAATGTGTACGCCATAATTTAATGCCATCTTTAGATATATGACTGTCAAAATTTCAGACAGATTAATAGAGTAGTTTTGTTTTGATAGCTGTTGAAAGTAGTCAAGTTCGTTTTTGCTTGCAACCATGGAGAAAGAGCAATATCGATCAGTGATTCGATTTCTTTTTTTGGATGGGAAGACATGTGAGGAAATCAAGGTGAAGTTGCATGCTGTTTATAAGGACCATGCACCTTCGATGACTACCATAAGATATTGGTTTAGTGAATTCAAGCGTGGCCGAACATCTGTTTTTGATGAAGAACGCCCAGGCCGTCCGATTGAGGTGACTACGGAGGACATGATTAACCAAGTCCATGATATTGTGCTAGCAGATCACCGTTTAAAGATCAGAGAGATTGCTGACATTGTAAACATCTCAAATGAATGCATACAAAGTATCCTACATGAAAAATTGGGCATGAGAAAGCTATTGGCGAGATGGGTGCCGCATATGCTCACAATGGAGCAAAAAGGAATCACATGACAACTTCGGAGCACTGTTTGTACATGTTTAAGCGCAATCCGAAAGAGTTTCTACAGCATCACATCACAAGGCAGTACTACGCTGATTTATTGGACCGATTTGATGCTGAATTGAGGAAAAAACGGCCCCATTTGGCAAAGAAAAAAGTGCTCTTCCATCATGATAACACACCAGCTCACCCATTTGCAATCGCCACAGCAAAACTGGTCGAATTACGGTACGAATTGCTACCTCATCCACCCTATTCTTCAGATTTGGCTCCATGCAATTTCTTTTTGTTTGCAAACATGAAAAAATGGCTAGGGGGAAAGCGATTCACGTCAAACAAGGAAGTCATCGCCACAGCAGAGGCCCATTTTGCAGAGTTCGACAAAACATATTTTTTGGATGGCTTGAAAAAGTTAGAATATCACTGGACTAACTTTGAGAAGGATGCTGGACAAATAGTAGACAAGGGCAGAATGAACATAATCATAAGTGAACAACACAAAATGATCAACATAGTAAGAAATAAAATGCCAGATGAAATAAGGGGCATAGGTTGGTCATGAAAGACATGGATTGACAATTTATACACAAAGGTTTTTAATTATAACAAAAGGAAGAATTCCTTCTAAAGAAGGATGAAAGATATAAAAGCAAGAATTTGATAAAACTTGGTAACTTAACAAGGCAGATTTCACTACATCAAATATTTCAGAGGTTTAAAGAACAAATCTAATCTTTGAAATTCAAGCAATCGAAATTCTCACTTGAATTATAGCCTGAAATTTTTGTCTGGCAAACATTAAAAATTTAACTGAAAAGATAGATTAAAAAGTTACATAATTTGTTGTGCTTTTGAAATTAAGATACCATTAAAACCTCCAAAGTATCCAGAAGAATTCAACTACAATATGAATGCTTTGAATTCCACTACACCCTGCACATTTGTCATATGATGAAAAGTCTAGTCATGAGCATTACATTTATAAAGAATCATCATCATCATCCTTTCCCCTTTCATCCCGACTGTCAGGGTAGGGTGTTTGTGGACCAGTGACCGCCATCTCGTTCTATCCTCCCACCACATCTCATCCCACACTTTGCCTACATCTTCCACTCTTTTACTTATATCTTTCATAATCATGTCCTTCCACCTTCCTCTTAGTCTCCCCCTTGGTCTTTTTCCTTTAATCTTCTATTCAAATATCCTTCTTGGAAGTTGCCATTCATCCATTCTCTTCATATGACCAAACCATTTCAATCTCATTCTTTCTATCTGTATTTGGAGCCTTTCTATACCCAAGATTTCTCTGATTCTTTCGTTCCTGATCTTGTCTCCCCTTGTTTTTCCTAGACTGCTCCTTAAGAATTTCATTTTCATTGCTTGGATTCTACTCTCTTCTCGTCCTGTTATTGGCCACGTACTGGAAGCATATGTTGGGATAGGCACCAGATATGTACTAAACATTATCATCTTGCATTTGATTGGGACTTCTTTTCTCCAAAGCATGCCTCGAACGCTTTGACAAAATCCATTGGCTTCTCCTAATCTGTGTCCAATCTCTGTGTTCATTCTCCCATCCTCTGACAACTCACTTCCCAAGTATCTGAAATTTCTTACAACCTCCAACTGCTGCCCATTCAATTCAATTTTTCCCTTTCTTCTCTCAGGATCTCTTGTCACCTCTATACCTTACTCTTTTCTATATTTATCTTCATTCCATATTTTTCGATTGTTTCATCCAAGATATTGATTTTAGTCTGCAGCTCCCCAACATCATTTCCCCAAACCACCAAATCATCAGCAAACAAGGCAGAGTTCAAATCACCTCCTACTTTCTACTTAACGTCTCTAATAACCTCATCCATTACCAATATAAATAAGAACAGAGAGAGAACGCTACCCTACCTCAATCCTTATTCGACGTAATTCTGTAGTAGGAATTTGAGTTCATATAAAGAATATGAGCTCAAATTCCTACTACAGAAAGCAATACATCTGAATCAAATGAAACATCAGCATAAGCAAATGTATTCTATTAAAAAGATGCATTCCTCTAAGTATAAGAATTTCCAAGGCTTCAAAATATCTAAGTTTTTCAGGCAGTATTTTAAAATAATATATTATTATTACTTCATTTAAGGTAAACTTTCCATTTTTCATTGACTTAAATATTAAATATACATTCTTATCGTTAACTAGTTGAATATATAAGAACTTACTGATAGGCAAGAAGATGAATGCAGGTAATTCCAAGGTTGTAGCGAGCTCTGATGAAACCAGGTGATAACTGCAATGCATTGTGATAAGCATCTACTGCTTCTTCCGATCTATTTCCATTTGCTAGAGTTGCTCCCAAACGGTTCCACAATCTGAAGTCCTAAAAGAAAGTAAATAAAACATAGCACACGATAAGCACAAAACTCACTTCATAAATCAAAACTGTCCACAAACATAAAATCAACATTCAAATTCCATTTATTTTTAATTTTATTTTACACAAAATCAAAAGAGTTCATAAAAATTTCAAGTACAGTATTTTACATATATTTTCCTTATTTTCTAACACATAATTAAAAAGAAAAACATCATGAAAGTAATTTAACTCTATGAATTTGCCATAATTTTCTATGACTTACATTTTGTTTGACTTGAAGGGCAGTCTTGAAACAGTCTACTGCCTTGTCATATTCATTTGATAGATTGAAAATAACTCCCAAACCACACTGTACATCTGCATCAACACTATCCATGGGATTTCGTCTAGCAGCTTCTAGGTACAAATCCTGCACTTCTTGGTGAATCCCCCTGAAAGTAATTTTCATAGAATTATCATGTTATGAATGAATTTGAAAACTTGGAGCCAGTATAGAAAAGGGGAACCTTCCTGGTTTTGATCCAAGAATTGTTTCAAATGATATTGTTTAAGAAAAGAATGAACAATTCAGGCTTCATTACATATGTAAGTAAAATGCAAAAGATAAATGTTAATAATCCGAGTACTTTCAAGACACAAAGAGTAATAACAACATGTATAAAGGAATCGCTTCTGAAGATAAGAAAAAGACAAATTCATTCTATAAAAATAACCATGCATAAACAAAGGGCAAAGAAATAAGGAAAACCAACCAAGAAGAAATAATAGCAACACCAATATCTAATGAATAACTACATGATCAATGGTAATTTGGAGTATTACTATTTATTTACATTGATGAAGCTGACATTTCTATGTTCACACCAGGATATTTACAAATACAATGCAAATATTTTTAGGGTATGCAGTCTTTGTACCCTCATAATAGAAATTAACATAAAATTACCTAAAACAGATCATGAATATAAAATTAAATTATTTTCTATCTAAATACAGTGATGTCTCAACAGATAAACTGCTCCACAAATTAACTTTTTGACACAAGCTTGTTTCCAACTCGATTTTGACTTCTACATCCAAACTTAATTTTCAGAAATTAACCAAAAAAAATCAAAGAGATATAATATACCATCTTTCTTAGTTAAGAAC
The DNA here is from genome assembly GCA_000376725.2 of Ladona fulva. NCBI lineage: Eukaryota > Metazoa > Arthropoda > Insecta > Odonata > Libellulidae > Ladona > Ladona fulva. Next base: position 636,183 of record KZ308299.1, on the reverse strand, counting down.
TTCAAACTGGAATGAATTAAGTATGTGAGTCAAGGAACCACTGTATTAGAAAAATATCTGGTACTTTATTCTGTTTTCATGAGTTTTACTTCAGGATGTCATGCGATAAAATTACTCTTTAATGCTACTGCAAGACAAAAGGGAAATACAAAATAGTATACTTAGTTAGTAAAGATGTGATGCTGCCAACTTTAGGAGATGCTGAGCGACTCTCATCTGGCACAAGATCAGAATACTTTGGATTATTCTTGATCCACTCCTGAAATAAAATTTGTTATAGAACTTGATAAGAGAAATTTTAAAGAATAGCAAAAATTTTCAAGTTAATTCTTTATNTATAATTTTAAGAGTTATATATAATATAATCCTTAAAATTTATGAAAATGTTTCTGCTCCAAGGGCAAGTGAATTAAACTGATAAGATCACTCCCTCTTCTACGACAAACTTGACAAGTACTGTAAGAAAAAGAGAAGGTTGGAACACGGCTGTATATGAATTAGAGGTATAAAAACACTCCATAAGCCGTCTTTCGGTAAGCGGAACTCATGCTCAGAGACAAACAGGAAGCTCCGGATTACCGATTTCTGGGAAGACCAGTAATCGGTAATCCCAGAATCAGTAAGAATGTTTTTATACCTCTAACTGACAAGTACTGTTAATCAGACTTACAGGATTTTATGTCACACATCAGAGAGAGAGATTAAAATCTAACATTTATAGTGATAATAAGTCATTATTATAACAATCCCTCCTGATAATAAACTGTGGCCACCAATATTAATATATCTTATAAGATGTATGAATTTCAAAGCTTAAGAATACTTTATGTCTTTAGAATAAGAACATAATGCAGATCTGATTATTTTGTTCATTTCATTTCATTCCAAGGAGCACTTAGTTAATTTTAGGAAAAGAATTTTTCATAGTTAATTTTAGGAATGTATGCAGCACTAGTGTTTTGTATAAAAGTTTAAATAAAACACACTTTAAATGATGTATTGAAAAATGTACACCAACAATTAATGATATTAAGCTCAGCTTAAGTCTTCCATTCTCACTTCATTGTAAAGTTATGAACTTCCTTTTATTAAATGAGACAATAAAGGTTAAAATATAAGGAGAGAGAAAATTTCATGAGGGGTGAAGTAATTTAACAAATGTATCTTACCTTGAGAGCATGGCAAGCTTGATTTTGATAACTCTCATTAGTATAGCTGACAGCTAGACCCATAAGAGCAGTTAAATTCCCAGGCTCTAACTGAAGGCACTTCTTCAGAGCAGCAATTGCTAATGGGTCCTATAAAGGCACAGTAAAATGTTTAAAGTTTAAGGAAAATTGTACTTTACAGTTATATTCAGCACATACTTTCCCAGTATGAAAATTTTAAATAAATCACTCTGTAACAATATAAAATCATAATTTGTAAAAACATGTAGAAAATTTAGCTGAAAAAATTTAGAATACCTTTCTTCCTATTCATATCAGTTACCTGTTAATTCAAATTTGATATTTTTTGATAATAATTGATTTGGTGAATTACCATGAGTGTGCAACTGTTTAAAAAACATAAGGTAAATTATCTACAATCTAATGATTTAAATAATTTTTTAATGGAATTTTCAATTAACAGGTGTTGAATTTCGTATTTTTAACTATTTTACTACTTCAGTTGAGAGAGGTGACATTTTTGTAAGAAAAGGTAGTCGTATTTGCCAATTAGTGTTTTTCATAACTTAGAGTATAGTATCATTCTATAACATAAAGCAAAAAAGTATTGCTAAATATTTTAATAGAGCAATGGGCACAAAACAAGAAAGCCCTTTCTTTAGAGCTAACAAGTCAGCAATACGCAAGTTCTGGAATCACCAGATCTAGACAACCAGCTTGACAATGGACATTATATGAAAATGAAAAATGACAGTATATAATACTATACAAACAACCTAACAATTTCAAAAATTTAATATAATCAAAACATCACCTACTTGCTCATTCTCTGCCTGAGTAGTACCTAAAAGCTGCCATGCTAATGCATTCTCTGGGTCTTTTTGCACAGCAGCTTCAAATAATAGCACGGCACTTGGAAGATCTCCTTGTTCCAACTTCCGCTTTCCTTCCTCTAATGGATCTTCCACAGATGTGAGTGGATTATTAGACTCAAATGTGTAATCCTAAGGGAAGGCATTATAATTTTAGAACAATTGCATGCTTAATAACATATCATGCTATAATAACGCTTAATAAATCATCATAATTTAATCAATGCTTTGATAAAGAAACCCAAAGTTTGCAAACTATTACCATGATGCTCCAAATTTAAGTAAATCAAAACATCTCCATTTATAACAAAACTAGTATTTTCCAGGAAATATGTAGATGGAAGGTGAGTAAATTAAGAAAAATGAACTAAAGAAAATATAATTCCTACTTACTTAGGTATCAGGGTAAAAATTTCAACATACCTTAAAGGAATCATAATACTCTGAAAACTCAGAGACCCAGGGGTGATCTTCAGGATCCTGTGCTTTAGCTAGTTTCTCCCATTCTTCCTGCAAATTCTGCCAAAACTCTTTGTCATAACTACCTTCTTCTTTAGTGAGTTGATCAGCAACGGCTTCTGCAAAGTCAATTTCTAAAAGTAAATTTTAGAAATCTTTTTTAAATTCTTCCAAAAGTTAATGATACAATGCAAGTAAAGAAAAACAATTACCTGAAGCATATTTAATTCTGATAACTTAACCAAAACCAATAATAATTATTATTATGATTATTAAGTCCTAAACTATTCTTTGCAACTTCTTTATAAGAAAATTATTGATTTATAGAAAAATTCACATTTCCTTTACACATGTACAACTGTAATGTAAAAGAGAGAACTTAAATGTTACACTTGCCAGAAGTTTTAAACTCTTCTGCCCATATTTCAGCAGGAGTTTTCTTCAATTCTTGTGAATATTCTGTAACCCAGTCTTGTGCAGCTGCCTCTATGTTACGTACAGGATTGACAGCTTCTGTATTTTCTCCATTTGCTTCATCCTCAACAACAGCACCAACAACTTGGCCAGATTCGATTGTAATCTCTCCATCTCCAACCTTTTTCATAAACTTCATAAACTAAACATCAAAAGAATAATAAAATAACGAAATTCTCGGGAATGTTTCGTTAAATATACATCCTGAGATTGAAACAAGAAAAAAAATTGAGACTAATAAAGATATAAGCCCAGATACAATATATTCACTTACCTTAGAATATGTGAATTTCGGATCATCTTCCACAGCCTTTACTATGTCTATGGCACTAGCCTTAATGTCACTTTCATCAACTTCATTTCCTTCTTGCTGAGTGTTCTTTGAGTCTGTAGCCCATTCATCAGCAAAAGCATCTACATCTCTGTGGATAAATTAGTTTCTGCATAAATCAAAGCTCTAACAAAAATTATACAAAATAAATACATCATACAAAATCAATTCTTCATTAAATATTACAAGCTATGCTCAGCTGATCCTAAGTACTCTTGGGCCCACTTTGGACCAAATCCCAGCTCAAAAACCTCTTCCTTCTGTAATTTCTGCTGCAATTCTTCAGCCCAAATTGAATCTTCTTTTGGGTCCTGAAAGCAAACATAACATCTTCTTAATGCTTTTTTTAAATTCTTAGAGTGCCTACAAATTGGCAGACAAGTGACAGTCTTATTTTAGCATCACATACATTTAAGTAGCTCCTGGATTACTTTCTAGTAATGTACAAGCTTTCAATTAATGCTATCAAAATATTGTTCACCAGCTAACTCATCAAGATACAGACACCATTCAGTTTTTGAATGTTCACAAAATTTGGTATAATGATACTGAAATTCATACCACAAATTTGGCAAGACATTTTAAAGTGACCTATTTCTCATTATCAATATTACAACAAATAAAATACTCATCAAAGGATATAGAACACCATATTTTTCTTCAATGACTGTTTTTCAAAAATAAATTGAAATGAAATTTTGACAAGAATTGAGAAACAATTACCAAGCAGTGATTTTGTAAGTAACAGAGATACCCTTGAAGGACAGCAAAATATAAAAAATAACTTTCATCTACATGTATATTCTCAATATAAATTCCAAGCCTTAATCATAAGAAAATTCAATTTCAATCAAAATGTTTGTACAGTCACTTGCAAAAGTCTGTGGGCAAGTTCTGTCGCTGCTCTCGCGGCCTAACAGTGCACTTAAAATTTCTGTTTACTTTCTGTTAATTTCAAAATGTACTACATGATTTGTAGGTAAGGAGGAAAACAGTGATGGAGGTATATGTTTTGGGACTTAAGGCAAGTGAGGGGAAAGAAGGAATTGCCGTGGAATTTCAGGGAACCGGATTTGAACAAAAACCACACCTCACTCATTTGGAAAAGGTCTCTAAAATTTTCTAAAAAGACTAATTTTCCTTTATCCATCTTATAATAAAATAAGTTATGTTCCAACTTAAAATAATTCGAAGTATACCACTCCAAGGAGTTTTTCCTTTTCCTTTTCCAAAGAATTACTTTTTAGGTACCACTGGTTTTCAAGAGTTCTTTGATGACTTTCTATCATACTTCTTCTCTCTTGAAATGCCACCCTCTTTTTGTTTTACATGATGCTAATGATTCATCAATATATACTGAGGAAATCAAGATAGAAACAACAGAATTCCCTTCCATATTTATAAATATTTTTAGATTTTCCACTTGTATAGTTGTAAATCTCAAATAAATTATTCCTTTAAAATAACTTAAGAATCAGGAATTCAATTGCTCAGAATTTGTAAATCAATCAAATTCTTCTCTATTCTGGCTGAAAACCCCCATTCACTGATACGTAGTACACTAAATTTTGTTGTGGATTCTCCTTCGTTTAATTTCCTTCAAAAAATTGAAAATGCTTGATATAGACATTTCGGTTCCTCATCTTCAAATAGGATTTCTCAGTATAGCAGCATAGAAGTGGAGATGACATACTGTCATCAAATCTAACCCTATTCTCTAAGCCAAATTTGGAGCTATTAACTAAGGCCTTACAACAAGGAAGTCTCCTGTAATTGAGAATATACCATTAGAACTAATACAAATGTTATGAAATTAAGCTATAAATGAATAGTGCAAACTAGTCTGTGATAATTACATGAAAGGAGGGAGGGCAGTGTATCTACATGAGACCTTGATTGTCTTGATACCCAAAAGGAAGAAGATAGACAAATGAGAACAATTTTGGAAAATTAGCTTCTCATGATATATGTCAATAGACCCTCACTAAGAATACTCAATAGGAGGATAGGGTGGAAAGTGGAAGCGTGTGTTAGAGAAGAAAAATTTTTAGATTCAGCAGATGGAATAAGAAATTACCTTGCCTTAGGAAAGAGGAAAACATGGAAGGACAAACCAACTTCCACTGCCTCCTTAGTTTTGGAGAAACCTTATAACAATACAAGTAAAAGTTGCAAAGAGTAAGTTCAGTAAGTTTCAATTTATTAAGAGTAAAATAAGTAAGTAAGATTTCTCTCTTCTTGGCAATTAAACACTTCAATCATGAAATAAAAGTTTACCATAGGGTAGAGGTTATTTAATCATTAGTATTATGCCCCAGACAAGTTATTGAACATGTATTTGGAATAACTGAAGGGATTTTTCGTGTTTCAGAAAAACTATCAATGAATGATTTCAGAATGCTTTCTATTTTTAGAGTACTGCATTACTTTCTAATACTTAGGAAAAGTCCGTTCAATATGTATCCAAGTCCAACTTTTCCAACAAGAAGTCCAACAGAGGTTGTAGGAGATATCATACATATTAAATTATTACATTATACATTATGAAATTAATTAAATATTCTTGGTATTTTTTTTCATTTCTATATCCATCAGGAATGATAAATACCTTATCCTTAAGTATCCACATTTGTATCTGTAGAGGATACACCAGTAGGAAAGGAGACTTGCCAATCACAAAGCTGAATTCTTAATTTCAGTATAGTCCTTACAAACCATTTATAGAATTAGTAGTTTTAAGAACTAAACAATTCATTTGAAATTTTTGATGACGGTGTGTATGACTTCTATATAAATAAAGTAAGGATTAATTAAATTAAATGTAATTAAAAGAAGGCTTTCTTGAAGTTATCAGGTAGAGGTAAGGATTAAAATAGAGTAGGAAATGACAAAATAGATTTAGTGTGATATTTTTATTTCCTATGTTAATAATTTCCTATGTTTATTCCTATGTTAATATTTCATAGAAAAGCATTTATTTGATGAAATAATAGAGCCAAAGTCAATGTAACACAAAAATATTATTTCGTTAATTTTTAGATGAATTCATCCTGAAAGCAGCTTAAAAAGCAGAAATATCAGCATTAATGCTTACATTAATATCCTAATACAGTCAACGGTTGAAGTCCCTTGAAATCGCCTCAAAGTTGCCAAGTTGCTTGTCTAGCTTAAACAGAAAAGCTTTTCCTGACAGGGCACTATCTCAATTGATGACCAAAGTAACCTTAAAACCATTCCAATGGTGCAAGGCACCGCCTCTACTTGATTCCAGTTCCCTGAAATTCTTTCAGGGAACTGGAATCCATTCATTCCATCTTTCCCCTCACTCATCTAAAGTTCCCAAACATATACCAACACCACTCTTTTCCTCATTACCAGCAAATCATGTAGTGCCAACAGATATTTTAAGTGCTGCTGCTAGAGCAGTGACAGAACTTGCCCACAGACTTTTGCAAGTGACTGTACACTTGCTGTCAATGGTGGCCTAGAATAACATTTTTATTCCATTCTCTTTATAACAGCACTTCTCACAGTTGTAGGATTATTCCTTCAAATACACTTTGGAAAAAGAAGTAAAATTTGCAGGCAACGTACCTGACTTTATCATTGATTTTTAATGGAAAATTCCTTACAGTTATTCAAAAATGCTATGTTGAGTGCATTTATATAACTAATGGTACTGAATTTTAAGACATTTTAGAATAATTTATCAAAAGTTTCAACTAATTAAATCTTAAATTCATTTTGATCACAAAAATAAGAAATTGTATCTGAATCCACTCTCTGAAGTACCCATCCATAGTTTATACAAGCATTGTTTAAAGTAAATTTTGCAGAATCAAGAAAGTCAAGAAACAAAGCAAAATTACGATAATTTCTTCCAGAAGTTAATTGGCATAATCTGGAGTTGAAAATGTGTAAGGAGTGCAGTTAAAATGAAAGATTATGGTACCTACAAAAAGTTATTTTCCAAACTAGGGAATTATACCTTATAAAAGATTCTAAGTAGAGGGGTAAGGATGAGCCAATAGGCTTATGACCAACATAGCTTCCACTCTATCTTTTCTTCGAAAAAGGGACTTTCCTCTCTTTGACATTCTGTGCAGACATGTGGTATGGTGCAGACCATAACCTTTCAATTTCACTGCTCTATTTTTATATTATCTCTGCTTACAGTGTATTGATATGAGTGCCTTAGGTAACCATAATATAGAAGGTCATCCACCTGGTCCCTACCACCCACTATTGGGCATTCTAAGTTTTCAGGTGGGCAGTGAGTATTTCCTAGATGATGAAATCAACAGTCAAGCCTTACAATGTGTTAAAATTCGTGATTAACAAAATTCAAATTCACTTCGATCACATACAAAGTGGAGGAAGAAATGATTCCCAAAGAAAAGGGTATTTATGTGTTTGGTGATTTTTAAGGGATAGAGTGAAAAATTTAAAGCAATTTAAAAATTCTCAAATGTATTTTCCTTAGTATGGTGTACTTAATTTTGCAGTACATTTCCACAGAATAGAATATTTGTGAAACCTTCATTTGTATTTTATATTTTATTTGTATTGTTTGATTTTATTACAAAGTGCATTGTGTCAATAAACATACTGATTAGTCTTATTATGAACAGGGTGTTCACAAAAATGGAAATATTAAATTCAGGTATAATTCCAGGTTTTCAAGGCTAAATTTATAAAAATTTCCAGGATATAATATTGAGGTTTTTATATGAGCCAAAGTGATGTTTTTCAAGTTTTATGTAGAATATGGATTTTTCTAGCTAAACCCACAACA
>KZ308299.1:614291-627235 GCA_000376725.2 Ladona fulva | reverse complement strand
ATGTGTACGTCCCTCCACTACCAACTACTCTGCAGGAGCTGCGGGCACGGATCAGGGAGGCTTTCGGTAAAATTGACGAAGAAATGAAGCACAGAGTGTGGCAGGAGGTTGAATATCGCTATGAAGTTGTTCGAGTCCCTCAAGGTGCCCACATTGAACTTTACCAATGATTTTATTTACCTCAATAAAACTTTTTGAGTTGATATTTCAGCTTTTATGTGTTTTATAAGGGTAACCTTAAGTAAAGCTGAATAATGAATTATTAAAATCGGAAACATCATTTACGGACACCCTGTATAATAATTACATTTTCATACCATAGGGGAATTATACATTTATATACTGCAATGCACAAAAGATACATTACACACAGCCTTTAAAGGTAGTCCTAATAAATTTTGCACTGAGATTAATAAGTTACAGCGCTAAGATTAAAGAAATCAACAAAACTAATATATTAATGGGTAACACTAAAAAGGTTACAAAGATAAAATAGAGAAGTTTGAAAGTAACTGAATTTAATAGGGCTATACACAACATTCTCAAAAATATGTATAAATTGCTTTAAATTCTCAAAAGCCTGAGGCTCAAATGTTAGCAAAGTTGCTACAGACATGAATATAATTAATTAATAAAAAAGTATGTTCTAATACAATAAAAAACGATGTTTTGTAGACCTATAACACAGTACACAAGTTATAGTAATTTAAGTGACATTAGTTAAGAAAACAAATATTTTAATAATGGGAACACATCCAGGCAGGGAAAAAAGGTTAGTTAACTAATAAAGAAAAAATAACAATATGAAAATCTTAAAACCACTAGGTCTATATTCGTATCAGCCCTTAAAATAGTTAAAAAACACAAAATGCACAAATTTTAATGGTTTTGGATGTAAAACAACTTTGGTATAGTTTTTCCCTCTTTTTACGACTAAGTTTGTTTCTTAAGGTTCCCAAGTTCCTCTTGAATTGCAGTAATCTCGCGCGGGTATATGCATCGTGTAAACACGGCTTAGTACGTTGCGATGATAAATTTAAAAGCTTACTGATGGCAACTGAACAGAAATGGTGGGCAAAAACCACAATTAGGTGTAATAATAGTTACGGGAATGTTTAAAAACGGAACGCACTGCGCCTCTGAAAATAAGGTTCACCTCCGGATGTTCCACAAATTGATAGAGCATATTTACTGCAAGTACGCAGTAGACATTCATTTTTGGCGGCGAAATGTTTCGGAGAAATAAATAGATTGAACGAATGTCTGATTTCGCTACAATAGTGAAAAGCATTCGCGCGAAAGCGGTTAAGAAAGCTGAAACCAAGGCCATCTACCGCACAAATGAACGTGATCGGATTATCCGTCGCTGTCGATTATCCGTTTGAGCTTCCCATTCATTAGCACGGATAATCGACGCTCTAATGTATGTTTTAATCAATATTTTTTAACTGTTACAAGATACTGGGAGAAGTAACAGTTACACGGGCCCAAAAATATCGCGTAGTTGCATTGGTTTAAATATCACTTCAATTATTGCATTAGGTATTCGTTTGCGTATCGTGCCCGTGCCTTAGTCCGACGCGCAATAAAAGAGAACAAAGGGCACTTGACGTGACGCTGACGGCATCCGGTAATTACATTCGATCAGTAACCGTCTCCGACTTGCACAGCGCCGACGATAAAATGAGCTTAAATGAAGTATTTGTGTTTGATTTACTTATTTATTCACACCAACGGTAAGTCCATTACATCAAGTACAGTTAACAAATAACAGATATATCTTAAAGTCATCGTTGTTGATTTTGTTTATAAAATAAGGAATTTTTTGTCTTGAAATGATCATTTTTTTAAATTTCCGACTTAAACCAGAAATTCGCGAATAATCCACAAAGATTTCCCGTTACTGAAAATTCATGAATAATTCCCTATTTACCCAGTCTATATGTTTCCTGTATGAATCTTTTTGGGCGTTTATATTTTCATAAGGACGTTATAGGATCATCAGCGTACTATAGGGATATCGTACTATTAACATGAGTACCAGGGTTGGAGGAAGGTAAAAAAGATTTGATGACCACTGCTTTACATAAGCTACATAGCAACCTAATCCACCCACTATACACCTGGGAAACACAAATAGAATAGTGCTACTGAAAGTGTTGAAAGAAATACAACTTCTGGTTCTGAAGAAAACAGAGTTGCATAAAAATTATTCAAGACAATTGTATGACTCTAGTCTAATCTTATATTATAGAGTAGAGTGTGTGTGTGTATGTATGTTTGTCCACCTGAAACTCGAGAACCAGAACTCACACAACTTTCAAACTTTCGAGGTTTATAAATGTCTTCCAATATCAGAAAATAGGCTAATTTTTTTAACACCTAACTGTCCCCGATTCAACTCCAGACGTTTATAATGTTTCCATAAGAAATGTACAAAAACCTCAAATTCACTGCTTGCAAAATTAAATTAGAAAGATTAGTTGTACAAAATCAAGACAAGCAACAAAAGAAGGTCAATTGAATGCGGATTCTTATTATGATCGTGCAATATCGTTTTTGTTTCAAAGTTGCGAGAATTTAAATAAAATTTACAAATATTTTGTGAAATTTAGAGGTTGTAAACAACTTGTCCCCTTGATAACCAATGTGATTGTTGATTCTGAACTCTGCATTTTCCCATAGGAGTACATAGTATATTTAGGCCCATTTAGAAGCAATGCCAAGAATTGACTATATTAAGAGGAGAAAAACTTTCAGAGATTTTAACTATTACAGTCATGAACAATTTGTGGCGATGAATCACAGGGGCAACAAACATACATAGTACCGTAATGAATAAATGGAGATGGATGAGTAACTTTTTGTCAATCAATTTGGACTCTTGACATATTTTACAATTACATATCAATAACAATTTTACAATTGTTATTGATAACCTGTCCCATTGGACTAAACTAAAATATGAGATGTTATTTTCTTTCATGTACAAATAGATATACTATACTTAATCTGACTTCTATTTTCCCTGTTGAGAACTAACGGGCACTTCATATAATGTAGAATTAGGATTTGCAATTATTTTCAGAAACCATTTAGGAAAAGATTTCTACTCCTGCTCATCACTTTATTTTAATAGCTCTACAAAGTTAAATATGATAACCCCAGCTAAAAACTTTTAATTAGAAATAAATTCACAACCCACAAATGCAGAATAAATGGACTCAGTTTGGTTCAACTGAAAACTGACAATTTTGCTCTAGAAGAAATGGTTTCACAAAACTTTAAGAAATAAGATAGATCTGATGACAAAGTTTGCCTATACATTTTGAAAACAGGTTTTTTACTTACGTCAAAATGTTTTCCAGATTCAATATATTGGTCTGCCCAACATTTGTCATCACTATTTTGATCTGTCATAAAATCATTTCCAATGCCAGCTTCCGCAGCTTCTGCAAGAGCCACAGCAGCAACACCAGGTCCTGGTTTTACAATGGCACCAGGAACTCCACGGTCAGCACGGTGCCTTGCTAGCTCTATCTCTCTCATTTCTTCCAACAAAGAATCCATGCGAAATGTTTGTGGAGGTAAAGAGGCTTCTGCTGCACTTCCAAGAGTTCCTTCAAGGAATTCTTGGACAAGCTGGAAATAATAGGAAAACACCATTAAGAGAAAGGGTTAATCACATGTGACAATGGAGTAAATAATTGGCATTGAATTCCACCAATTGCACACTTTAATGAGAGATGAATGTATGAAATTGAACTAGAAAAATATCTAATGGAAATAAATAATCTCAAAAATAAAGTAGACCAATAGACAAAAACTTTAATATGCCATAAATTCATAAGGTATAAATTAACAGCCCTAAGTACAGTAAATAAATTATATCATTATTAAACATACCCAGACTTTTGTTTACAGATGTCCATAAAAATTCTTTACATAAATAATTTCAGAAAAGTCTGTAAGCTTTCAAAACCATCTTGTGAACAACTGAGGGAAAAAAACAGTAAAAAACCTAAGCAAAAAACCTACATGCGGACAACTTCCTAAGACACTGTTCCATAGATTGAATGTCAACTACTACCTCAAAGATGATGTTGCAGTAGATGTATTCTTCTAAATTTTCAAAGAAAGGTCACATAGAAAACTAAAAATATCCATAAATACGAAAATAAAATGAATTTCTTTTTCTTAAGATAAAACCAACCTACACTAAGCCCTGATAAGTTGCGTTAGAATATCTGCTGATGAGACCTCTTGGAACTTCATTTTAATAACATACAAAAATATTGCATTCCTTGAGATAAAGATCATAATTTCGATATTAACATGAATTATAACCTTTAGTTCAATCACTACCGCAGAAATTAAAGTTGCTCAGAAGGGAAATGAGTTTAATAATAGGTATCCTGATAGAGATAACCTTGAACTGTAGTGATAAATAACTACAGAGATTGATTCATTAATGAACAGATGAACCATTTATTAAGAATAAGGGGGTTTCAAATGGTTCAAATTTGACTTCATCATTCAACTCAATTGACTGCTGATAAAGCACCAATATATTGGAGTAGAGAAGATTCTCTGCAGCTCCTAGCAAAACTATCAATCTATGTAGATCTGCTCTTACTAGAAACAATTTTACTGCTGGACACTACCACTCATTTAAGATGTCCTGAACCATTGAAGTAGGAAATTCTGATTAGCACAGCTAAACCTAGAATAATAACATTCAATTTCAAACATTTTTGGGTAACAAACTTATAACAGGATCTTTTATACTTTTCAGGCAATATAAGTCATTTCCTTACAGATAATACAGTTATCAGTTAAAGTTATGAAATGAGTCATCCTCCACTTATATTACACAATTTCTCATCATCTTTATAAGTTTCTCTTTGTTTTTATGTTGTAAATTTGAAGAAAATTAAACCGGAAATATACTTGATCTCAAATCTATACGATAGTTCAAACAGTATGCAAGAAACAAGAAAACACAGTTTGCTAATTGTTGTATGATCAATGAATATAGTTAAATAGGTCTGAAAGATTAGAGAAGAAAGAAGAGATTTTTTTTAATTTGAAGGGGATGAGGATGCATGAAATCCGAATTTAAAAGGAAAAGTTACAACAGGGAAAATATGTAGACTGAAAGATACAATAAAACAGTGAAGGCTGACTGAAAGTGATAGATGAGGTTCAAAATACAAGAGAACAACAGAGAGAAATGAAAAAACTATATCTAAAAAGGTTTGTGGATTTCTATGAATATTTTTCATAAAAAAATGTCAGGGAAAGAATTAAATGGAAAGTATTATGCATAAAAGAGATTATTATACCACATTCCACAATTTCATGACAGCACTACAATTACAGTTTCTTTGATTAACCAATAGTCATAACATTTTGTGAAAAAGTAGCAAATTAGGCACCATCAAAAGAGAGATAAACTTACCCATACAAAAATGGGTTAAGAAGAGAGAAATATCCAACTGATTTTTAACTCTTATATAACTCGGGAATTAAACCCTCTTTCTCACTTACTACAGGAATGAAATTCAAATAATTTGTGTGGATTCTAAATATATGATTCTTAATTATTATCATTATATTATCAATAGGAAGTTGCGAGAATTTAAATAAAATTTACAAATATTTTGTGAAATTTAGAGGTTGTAAACAACTTGTCCCCTTGATAACCAATGTGATTGTTGATTCTGAACTCTGCATTTTCCCATAGGAGTACATAGTATATTTAGGCCCATTTAGAAGCAATGCCAAGAATTGACTATATTAAGAGGAGAAAAACTTTCAGAGATTTTAACTATTACAGTCATGAACAATTTGTGGCGATGAATCACAGGGGCAACAAACATACATAGTACCGTAATGAATAAATGGAGATGGATGAGTAACTTTTTGTCAATCAATTTGGACTCTTGACATATTTTACAATTACATATCAATAACAATTTTACAATTGTTATTGATAACCTGTCCCATTGGACTAAACTAAAATATGAGATGTTATTTTCTTTCATGTACAAATAGATATACTATACTTAATCTGACTTCTATTTTCCCTGTTGAGAACTAACGGGCACTTCATATAATGTAGAATTAGGATTTGCAATTATTTTCAGAAACCATTTAGGAAAAGATTTCTACTCCTGCTCATCACTTTATTTTAATAGCTCTACAAAGTTAAATATGATAANCCTTACCTCACATAGATGTTCTTCAACTTAAGAACATGCTTAACTAGAAAATGGGTGTTGAGCATTTACTTATGTTATCTTAGAATAATTAGCTAATCTTATATATTTATCTCTGTAAAAATGTTTAATATGTTCCTTTCTTTGTATATGTAATTATTGATCTCTTATGTGTATTTGGACTTAAGGAATTGATTTCTCAATCTACCATCATAACATTTATGTATTACATCTATTCATACATATATTCGTACATCATCATCAGCCATTTTAACTCCGAAATTGGATGTGGGCCTCTCCAAGGGTTTTCCACTTCTCCCTATTTTGAGCTTCTTGTTGCCATGTTACCCCTAAATACTCGATGATGTCTCTGTTCTAGTGGCCCTCTGGTCTCCTTCTTGGACTGCTCACATCTCTTGATGTCCAGTTGAGAACTGCTGACATCCATATGTTGTCGTTTCTTCTTGCCACTTGGCCCGCCCACATCAATTTCAGCCATCTTACCTTACCTATGATGTCTGTCACTCCTGTCATCATCCTAGCCCAGGTGTTGCATTTCCTGTCTCTTATTGTGATTGTCTACAGTTGCTGGGTTATTGCTGCGTTTAGTACCCAAAATTTGCTTCCATAGGTCAAGATTGCTTAAATGCATTGGTTGAAGACCTTTTTCTTCAAGGCTATTGGCATTTTTAACTTGAGAATACACGAGTTCCTTCCGAAGGTGCTCCATCCAAGTTTAATTCTTCTGTTTACTTTATTAAACCTCTTGTTATCAGCTGTCCTACGTAAGTGTATTCTGAGCAGACATCCAGTGGCATTTCATCCAGTTCTATAGGTTCTTGACCAGCAAAAGAATCATACATTACCTTTGTTTTTGTTAAGTTCATCTTGGATCCTATCTTTCTTCCTGTCAAATTTAGTTCTTGAAGACTAGAAGTTAGTTCTTCTGCGTTGGATGCGAATAGTGCAGGTGAATGATGTACTCCCCATTTATCCTTAGACCTTTCTTCTCCCAGTCTAGGGTTTGGGAAAACTCCTTCCTGAACTGCTGCGAATAAGATTGGTGATATGCAATCACCTTGTCAAATTCCCTTCTTAATCTTGAATTCATCCATTTTTTCGCACAGGATTACAGATGCCATGGTATCGTTGTAGATGCTGCATAAGGGTACTCAGCATCTATCCCTTGTTTCTTAAGAGCTTCCAGTGTGGTAGTAATTACCAAGTCAAAGGCTTGTGCATAATCCACGAAGCAGAGTACATCTGGTATTCATTTGTTCTGCTGATAATTTCTTGTAGCCTATGGATGTAGTCCATAGTGTAGAATCTCTTGTGGAATTCCACTTGTTCTCTGGGTTGGGCAGCATCCAGGGTCGTCTTCAGGTGTTCACCTATTACCCTAATGAATTTTTTGTAAACAACAAGGAGGAGGCTGATGGGGAGGTAATTCTTCAAATCTTCTTTGCATCTTTTCTTGTACAAAAGGGCAATACTTGCATGGTTCCAGTCCTTGGGAATTCTCCCTTGCCTTAGACAGTTAGTGAATAACTGTGCTAAAATGGAAGCAAACTCTGTTACACCAATTTTGAAGTATTCTGCCAATACTCCATCTGCTCCTCCAGCTTTTCCATTCTTCATTTGTTTGATGGCTACTATTACTTCTGCTGGGAGTATAGCGGGCAGATCTCTTCAGTTTTGGCTTATCACTTGGCTCTCCTCTTCAACATTTTCCATCTTCTTGCATAGAATGGCAAAGTATTCTGCTCCTGTCCTCAGTATTGTTTGCCGGTTGTACTTTGTTGTACCATCTTCGTTCTGAATAGCTAAGATCTGTTTATTTCCAACTGCTAGGCATTGTCTGGCCTTCTTCATTCTCTTGTTGTTTTTTATAGCCTCTAGCACACTCTTTCTTTGAAATTCCTTACATCTTCTTTTATTTCCCTTCTGATGGACTTGAAAAGCTCATCATATTTGATGTCATCTTTTGGTGTACTTAAATTCTTCAATTCCTTTCAGAGTTTCATCAATTGCCAAGTCTTCTCACTAAACATTCTGTCCTTTGTTTTTCTTGGTGTGTTGGCTACTTCTTCAGCTGTTATCTTCATGATTTCCTTAACTTTGGCTTCCAGTTCTTCTTCTTTAAGCGCTGCAAACCTATTTCTTAGTTCCAGTTGGAACTCTTTCTGACTTTCTCCTAATTTTGTAATACTTAACTCATGTTTTCTACATTTGATCAGCTTCTTTTGTTCTATTCTGAAGTTAATCTTTATTTTACATCTCACAACTCTGTGATCACTTCTGGTGCTGACATTGTTCAACACTTCTAGTTTTAAAATCACCCATGATATTATTGGTCGTCCTCCTTGCCATGTTC
This sequence comes from Ladona fulva, assembly GCA_000376725.2. Taxonomy (NCBI): domain Eukaryota; kingdom Metazoa; phylum Arthropoda; class Insecta; order Odonata; family Libellulidae; genus Ladona; species Ladona fulva. The sequence goes on along the minus strand of KZ308299.1, from coordinate 618,640 downwards.
AATGCCGAGAGTCTGGTAAAAAGTTTCAATTTCCTCTTCGCTGCTTGCCACTGTTAGTGCATAAACTTAGATTATCTGAACAGAGTAATGTTTATTTATTTTCAGTATTCGCTTACATACTCAGTCAAATATACTTTCAAATTTTACCACATTATTGTCCCATTTCTTGTTGATTAAGAAGGCAACGCCTCCAAGCCTTCCATCCTTTGTGCCCCTGTAATAGAATAAATGTCCGTCCTTGAGTGCTATCTGGTCTTCTGATTTTCTTCTGACTTCACTGAGACTTTGCTTCATTCAGTGGTTCCAGGAGTCGATCTTTACTCTTCAAGCTGCAGCAGTTGTAGGTTGCGAGGCATTGGGTAATAGCTCTATTCTTCATGATGGACCCTTGTAATGCCACCACCTCCCCCATCTCTGATGGGGTGGTGCTTTTATGTCCAGATAAATTTCCATTACAAGGGCTCATCATCGAAATAACATTTGGGGGTTGAAGGAAAATAATTCATCAGGCTGTCCAACTGCAGCTTGGTGAATACCACTCTTATTACTTAGCCGGAGAAAAAAAAAAAATATATATATATTTTCTTTTTCCTTTTATAGTCAATTTACATTCTATCCATGTTTTATGTATACCTACTTTAACACATATAATAAATGTATATTGTATTTTGTACTGGGTAAATGGGTTATAAGACCCATAATAAATGAATATTATTATAGTTAAATATAAGTCATTACAAATACAATGCTGAGAAATATTTTGTTGGCTTCAATCTTAGCGAAGTGACAAATGGAATAACACAATATCCATGGAGCAAATATTGTAGAAAAATATTAAGATACCATCTTGCACCATTGAAGTTCCATTCTGGGTAAGCAATTTGGAATGAAGGAATGCTAAGATCTCTTTCTGAAAGAGTTTAGATCTAAATTACCCTAAACAATAATGCATAATAAATACTACTCCATTCTGAAAATAAAATGTAGAAAAATATTGATATATACAAGCTTGCAAAGTATATACATATATACAAGTTTACTTTTGGGCAACATTTGTCCAGCCTTTCATTTGACTCAATAATATTAGGGGAAAAAAGATTAAAAAGGAAATCAAAATCAATTACAATTAAATTACAAATTTAAAAAAGAAATATAACACACAGGAAGAAAAGGGAAACTCAACATAAACAGTAATGTTACTTTAAAAAATAGACAAAATAAGAAGAGGAGAAAAGGGTGAAAGAGTGGGAAAAGAAGGGGAAAGTATGAACTGAATTAAAAAGAAGAGCATTGTTTTACTATTGCTAAGTAAGATAGATAGCTCTCTAGTCCATACAGAGAATAGCAAAAAGCATAAAGCAAAGTCAACAAAATGTATTAAAAATTCAATTTTAGTACATCACTTCTCCCAAACTTAAAAACGGAACTTTTCATGTTAGACTAAGAAATATTTATTGATGTGGTACTAATGAAAAATAATTGACTCATCAAGTGAAAAGTAATTATTTCAGTTTTCAAATAGTATAAAAATTATCACTCAGTTGAAAACAAAACTATATTATCTGTATGAAATATATTTAACTAGGACCTTTCTTCTCCCAGTCTAGGGTTTGGGAAAACTCCTTCCTGAACTGCTGCGAATAAGATTGGTGATATGCAATCACCTTGTCAAATTCCCTTCTTAATCTTGAATTCATCCATTTTTTCGCACAGGATTACAGATGCCATGGTATCGTTGTAGATGCTGCATAAGGGTACTCAGCATCTATCCCTTGTTTCTTAAGAGCTTCCAGTGTGGTAGTAATTACCAAGTCAAAGGCTTGTGCATAATCCACGAAGCAGAGTACATCTGGTATTCATTTGTTCTGCTGATAATTTCTTGTAGCCTATGGATGTAGTCCATAGTGTAGAATCTCTTGTGGAATTCCACTTGTTCTCTGGNAAACAATATATTAAGAAGAAAATAAATGTATAAGAACAAATATTACCTGATCGGAGGTAGCATTAGCGAATCCTTCTGTCTGAGGAAGTTGAGAAAGACCTTCATCTTTCAAAGCTCTATCTTGGACAAAATGTGATGTAAGTCTCATCAAAGGGTTCGCTCCCCCACATTCTGGTTCCACTAAGTCCCTCAATGCCATGTTTAATTAAAACTTGTTTCTCCCGCTGAGGAAAACATTAAAACCGAGTTATAACGATAGTAATTAAAATGTTGGAAAGATTAATTTCTATAAAATATTAGTCCTTTAATATGATAAGCAATAAAACAAACAACACGACAAAATTACATTCTTAAAGCACTCGAAAGTAACGAAGGTCACTAACCAAACCAAGCTGATAAAAGAATTGATAGTTTCGATTCTTACGGATATCCAAGGCTATGCTTGACAATCTTCGAATAAAATCGTTCTAGAAAAAATCGGGCACTTTAAACCATTTAACTAAATATTATCATATCCATGCAAAATTTGTGTACTTCTGAAAATTAATTTTCTACATAAATGAAAACATTACACAACGACAGATAACACATTTCTACGTTGTCAATATACGGTCCGCCCTCACAAATTGTACATACACAAATTCAAAGTAATTTAGAACAACGATACTACATCAAACTGATCATTCTCAAAGGAAAAATTAATACATATTTTCAGTGGTTTAGAAGCTTACACGAACCTGTTTCCGTACCGCTTCAAGCACATTGGTAGTTTGCTCACTTGATCGCTTAGTTTTTAGAAGGGGCCCGAGATAATTTTCGCTGCACTTTTGTCACCTTTTTGAACCAAAACCTGTGTGTTCAAAATGCCGAAACCTGAAAAGAAAAAAGTACGTTCTGGTCATGGCTATTTTATTAGACCTGTGAAATCCTTCACTGAGTGTTTTATATATAATATGCTTTTTTCAGGGTAAATCTGTGGCTGTAAGTCCACCCGCCACATCTACAACTGAATCGAACTCACAATCAAACCCATTGGAAAATTTTGAGATCGAGCTTCTTTGGTGCATCCAACAACTCGAAGCATCATTATCTACGAATAAGATGAACCCACGGTTAGGTATGTTTTTAGAAGTTCTAAACTAACTTTATATGTAGTACAAAAAGTTTAAATTAATTTTCATAAACATGCTTCTTGATTATTTTATGACCAATAAAAACCATAGCCTACCAACAGTTATGCTACGTAGTATAACTGTTGGTTGCGCGTTCTTCCCTGGTGAAAGCGGTCCCAGGTTCGATTCCCGCTGGAAGCTCATACATGCGGAATGATCTTAGCAGTTGAAGCACTTTTAATTATAATACTACTTGATACTTCAAGGGTTTTATAGTGGTTTAAACGAAGACCAAACTACTAGATATCTTTATAGATATTAGTGCTATTAATCTATTGACGTCTATGAAATCAATTTACAATATCTTTGTTTCGCGATGGAGGAATGTTATAACACTGTTGCGAAAATATTCCTCCATTCTCATTAAAGAGACCCAGAGTAAGTTTCCTGACCATTTCAATTATTTTTCTGTTTATTTTTCCGTAAACCGTATTATGCAAACCCTTAAACAAATAAATTAATGAATATGTTATTACGATCATCATAAAGGAATCTCGCAAACATAGAGGACTTAAAAATAAGCTAATTTTGCAAAATATAGGAAGTAGATCTAACGTCAAATTGTTATCATATTTATAATTGGTGGTAATGATTAAAATCCTGCGTTGTAGTTTGGTAGACTATTTAGATAGATTTTGGTGAGGATATTGTCCAATGATGCTATTTTCCACTGAATTTGATACCTTAGCTTGATACTTAAAATGTAATACGAAGTTTTTCTTTTCGTCAATCATATTTTTTACATTATATATGTATCATATACAGGTAATACCTTTCCTGATTAACATTAATATGAATAAATAAAAATATTGGTCAGTATTTCTGTAAAATAGTTGTTAGAAAGTATGGAGAATTAACATGAAAGTTAATTATTAATCTAAAAATGAATAATTTATCACATTGGTAACAATTCCTACATTGGTTATGAACATATATAACTTAAAATTGTTTCAAGTATTTAAAAATCTGTAACTTTTTAGCTGTATCAATGGCATGCAGTTAATTATTAGTATTTTTGCTTAGAACTTATATACTTTATGTACAAAATCCAATTTTAACTGTTATCGAAGGCATTCTTTTTAGAATTTAGTCGATAAGTCTGCTTTAATTTGATGTATTTACAACAGCATATATATATTTTTAAGTTATTTTGATTTTCCTTGAATAATATTTAGCCGTTATGCTGTCAGAGCAGGTGTCAATGTATTGTATATATTTATACTAAATTACCCTAA